>SKCR01038217.1:0-71928 GCA_019454045.1 Zanthoxylum bungeanum | reverse complement strand
TCAGCTACCTCTCACCAATTTCACCTTTTTAGTCAAAATAAAAACACAAAAATACAAAATCTTTTTGTAATTTTTGAAAATTTTTCAATTTTTTTTGTATTTTTCGAAAAATTTTGAACTAAAAATAAAAATAATATACTACTGAAAACACGATAATACTCAATTAAAGAACTCCTATTGATTTTAACGGAATTTTGTTGCATAAATGAAAAATTTTTAAACGAAAGAAAGTATTAACATAAAAGTTATGCACCCCCAAACCTAAATTAAGCATTGTCCCTAATGCGTTCAAAATATAACAAAATGTAGGAACCAATGGTACCAAGTTTATGCGTCAGTCTCGTCCTCGTCGCTATCTGAAAGTGGATATGGTGGCATCTGATTCTCCTGCATTCCCATATGTCGTGCCATTTCTTTGCTGCAGTTGAACCAAATATCTCAGCTTCATCCTCGTCAGAATCTGAATAATAGAAATCAAATCGAGACTTTGCCGGTTCAAGTCCTGAACTGATACATCTGGTTGTTGATACTGCTCAGCCTCCTCCTCTGTTGAAGTGTCATTGTGGATTTCTGGGTTCTCGAAGGCTTCATCAGTGTCATTGAAACTGGTTCTTGAGGTTATGTTCTGGTTTTCTATTAATTGTCTGATCTGATCTGTCATTCTCTGCATGGATTCTGTTTGACTCTGAATTTGTGCATCAAATTGAGCTGTCTGTTCTTTGAACATGTGAATCAATTGATCTTCCTCTGATGGTTCTGGTTTTTGATAAGGACGAAGGAAGATGGTGGTAAGATGGAAAAATGTGATTCTGTGAAATGTGATGGTTCTTCGTACCATGAAGGATCTTGATAGTTCTGCCACCTGGATGGCAGTTGTATTCGCAATAATCGCTTGGGTGGTCACCATTACATATGTCACATCTCCATATGAGTTCTGTTGAGCAAATGTAGTATTGCTTGGTTCTGGCATCCAGTGATAATCATTGGGCTCGACAACAGGCCTCAGAAAACCGGACTGTTGCTCCCAGATTTGGGGTGTATCTTCTTGTAAAGCACGTAATCTTTCAATCTCCCAGTAATGTTCCATTTTTAAGTCACCTGAAATCAAAAGAAAAAAATAAAAATTACAGATAAAATAAGAAAATTAGATACAAGTAAATTAGATATCTTCAAAACGAAGATCTTGGAGATTCCATTTCACAAAAAAAATCAAAAGAAAAAATCAGAAAAATCAGAAAAATTATTCCATTGCTACAAAAAAAGGGTGTGAAATCTGATAGAACTTTAGGACAAAATATTACTCTCTTATCAACTGCACTTATGACTGTTGTGGGCAAAAATGAAATGATTAATATTTTGTTAGCTGTGTATATGGAGAATGGTAAAAACATCGGAGAATTTACTTATTCGGTAATTTAGAAAGAAACAAAACAACTAGTAACTTGGAGTAGATTTTTCACCTGATTAGTCACTTTATTTCTTTATTCTCTTTTCGCTTGTCTTTTTGCTTTTGTGTGCATTAGTTTTAAATACCTTTTTACTTTTGTAAAATGTTTGTGGGTATCATTGCTGTAAACCCTCACGAGACTAAACTCGTCCACTAGGGACACCTAGGGGTTTAAGGCTTGTTGCATATGCTAAATGCAACGTGATCCCTACGAAAGTGGCTTAGTTAAATTTTGTTATGTTATTTTATTTTGTATTTTGCTCGAGACTAGCAAAATGTTAGGTTTGGGGGGGTGTGATGAGTGGTATTTATATCACTATTTCCCACTCATTTAACTTAATATTTTGTATAGTTTCTTGAGTTTTATGAACGTTTTGATGTGTTTTATTGTTATTTTGCAGATAAATAAATGTTTGGACAGCACTGGAGGCAATTTGGGGCAAAACCGGACAAAAATGAGTCAACAGGGATATTTTCGTCTCTTGCGCGTCGCGACGCTGAACACTGCACGCCGCGACGCCCAGCGTGAGCCGGTTCTGCTAAAATGCGCCATGGTCAACGGTCAACAATTTGAAAAGTTTGACTTTGCTAAAATGCGCCGTGCCACGTGTCACCATCACATCCGATCTACTAACGTGCGCCGTGACACGTGTCAACATCATATGCTGCCGACACTCTGACATGACACGTGTCGCCTCGTCATCAGCCATGTCATTGGTCAACGAGTCAACTATGCCACGTGTCGTGCCACGTCATCAGACACGTCAGCAAGTCAACCGAGTCAACATGCCACGTCAGCCTCAGCCAATCAGAGCATGACACGTGTCGCCACGTGTCGCGATCCTATTGTGCCGACAAAGCAACACACGCCTACGCCACGTCAGCGCCACGTCATCGCCACGTCATCGATGACGTCATCACAATAATTGAGAATTAGCCGCCTTGACACGTGTCAGTTGCACAGTTAGCCGCCTCGCTACGTGTCGCCGTCTCATTGTGCCACGTCGACATTTGAGCGTCGCGACGCGCAAAGCCTTAGCGTCGCGACGCGCGAACAGTTCCCAAACAGTGAATTTTTGTTTTGCTATAAATAGGCCGCGAATTTTCATTTTTAATGTACCTTTCTCTCTCTTGCTTTCTCTCTCTAGAGAGAGTTTCTCTCTCTAGAATTTTTATTTTTTTTTTTTTTAGTTTTGTAAATAATTTAATTACGTTTTGTAATAGTAATTTAATTCTTTTTACTTTTTACAGTTTTTACTATTCACCATGTTGAAGTAACTTTTTCAGCTAGGGTGAAAGGTAATTCTTCTACTATTGCTATTTAGATTAATCTCCCTTAAAAATAATATATTCACTATTTAAAATATTGACTTAATAAGGAATACCGCTATATTGGTCGGTTGGTAATATTATTTTAATCTGTTTTAAACCTGACTAATCAAGGATACCGCCAGACTGGTCGGTTGGTAAATTATTTTTGGTTCCGCCTTAATGGCTGGTTGGACTTAATTTGACTTAATCGGGATACCGCCAGACTGGTCGGTTGGTAATATTATCACAAGTTTATATATTATTTTATGGGAGATATCTAAATTAGTAGTAGTAAAAGTAATTCCTTTTACCTTAGCATTTTATTTTATTTTACTTTTCCGTATTTTATTTTATGTATTTTATTTTTATAGTCCTAGTTATGTGTTAGTTAATTAGAGGTTGTGATAACTTTTAATATCACCGGTTTATAAGGGATTATTTTATAGTTGGGTAATTTACAGGTTTATTTATTAAGTCTTAAGCTTAATGCTTCTTGTTGTCTGATCACCAATAAGATTGAAATGGTAAATCTAAAATGAACTAGACATAGGGATTTTAGGTTTCAGCCTTAGACTTAATAGCCCACGATCTTCCTTGAGGATAGATAACCCTTTAATAGATTTCCTTACAGGATAGGAATATACCTGTCGGGCGGGGGTAGCCATAATTGGAACTTAGACTTAATGAATCCAGGTAATGTGGTTGACATAGGAATATGGTTCAATTGGGTTATACTGGGTATTTGTAGTTGACCATCGGAAGAGGCTTTTACATAATTTAGTGTTCCAGGTTAGTAAACTGATTTATTACACAAACATAAAATAATCACTTCATCTTTTAAATGATATTAAAAGAAATCACAACCTTAAATCTTTGTGTCTTTTATTATTTTCCTTAGTATTTTCTTTTATCTTTTTATTTATTTATTTAGCAAATCTTCAATCAACCAAATCAATCAAGCAATCAATTCCATTCTCCCTTTAATTAGATATTTGTAATTAAATAGATTCAATAATTAATAACAACAGTAGAAATTAAGTCCTCGTGGGATCGATATTTTTATACTACTTGAACGATACGTGCGCTTGCGTTATACGTGTGTGTTTACGCCGGTCAATGCCACACTCAACATTTATGATGACAGCCTATAAAGGTGGTACAAGTCATAGGAAAGAGTCCAAACGGTCTTGATCTTACATCGGACGTCATGTGGGCGGCCAAATATTGCGCCGAACTACTCCAACTACTTCCGAACTGATTCAAAATATCCGAGCTCATCCTCGTAATTCAAGAGGAAAGATAAAATTGGACCGAGCTACCGGTCTGAAGTGGTCGGTCTCGGCTCTGATGTTGTCGATCTTTGAAATCTGCACCACGCTGTGTCCTCTAGTCGGTCAAATCCAAGAATCCGGGTCCGAACACTATGCCTGGTCGAAGAGTGACTAATACCCTTAGACCAATTGTCCTCATAAACGGAGAAATTCCATCTCTGCCCTTTTCGTACTGTTCAAATACTTAGTAATAAAATCACCATCAACATCTGTCTCATAGTTCTCTGTTTCAACGAGTTGAGCAAGTTGGTACCAGGAAATACAAAATCAGGTGTGTGCTGATCAACCGGTCGGTGGTCGCCTACAAGAGCCACAAAGAAAACTACCTAGGCTACCAATCAATTCACCCCGGTCAACTTCATGTGCTTCGTGAGAGTTCGGATATCCAACCAAACGATCCACTGACTCAAAAAAATACCACATTTACCCTTCTGGTAGCCGTCCATTGGAAACCGTAAACCATCATAACCTCTTAAATTCCCATCAAATCACTTCTAAGGTTTAGGCTGGACTCGACACTTGTCAAGCATCTGTGGTCCTCCCACATAAAACCAAAACAATCAACCGCTCAAAGGGTTATCGAAGGGTTTATAATCTCATTCGTTCATTGTAATTCGAGTAGATGGAACTTGAAAGTGACACGCGGAGCACATTTGGTGCCTCTCTTTGATCCAACGACCAGAAATGCCCCGGACTATCTACAAAAATGGGAGCAACTCTCCTCTCTCTCTTTTACGAAAATCAGCACTTCTGAGGCGCAAGAGACTTCGTACTCATTTTTCTGAGATCATCAAACTTCAAGACCGACCAGACCAACCTTCGATACAACCTCTTGAATCAAGTAAGTCTTCTACTTGACTTTATTCTCTTCAATTACTGGAA
The DNA here is from genome assembly GCA_019454045.1 of Zanthoxylum bungeanum. Classification (NCBI taxonomy): domain Eukaryota; kingdom Viridiplantae; phylum Streptophyta; class Magnoliopsida; order Sapindales; family Rutaceae; genus Zanthoxylum; species Zanthoxylum bungeanum. The sequence continues at coordinate 66,957 of SKCR01038217.1, read as the reverse complement.
CTTCCGCGATCATTTGCTGCTTGTGAACATTCATGTATTCATTCTTGCTTGCCCTCTATGTTTTCTATCACATTTTTTACCTCTTTTCTGTGCTGCAAATGTGTGTTTTGGGTTGGTTGAGTGATGCAAAATGCATGTATATCTTGGTCGAATGATGGGTTATGGGTTATGGTGTTTGAGTTTTGAGTTTTCTGGGTTTGTTGTTTGTTGTGTGTTGGTTTGATGTTTTCTTTTTTAGGGAAAGACTTACTGTCTGTGGCCATTGCTAGGACGTTTAGAGACTTTAGGCCTAAGTCCATGGTCGTTAGAGTAGCCATTGAGTATGTGGTGCCCCCAAACTGATCACTAACTGCCCTTCTCGGACCATGCTATTTCTAGGAATGTTAAACGCGAAATCTTCCTCAGTTCGGCCCACAAACCCCCAACCTCATCGTACTGAAGAGGCTTCCTCCAGCTCGGCCATCTTGGAGGAATTAGATACTACTTCAACCCTTTCTCAGGAAGAAAAATGTACTTACCATCACCTAATTCCCCGGAAAGATCCTGAACCTTACGAATTAGACTGGTCCTCCCTGGACATGGACCATCTTTCAACCATTATGGAAGACCCTTTGAGCATACTCCGCCAAAAATATGAGATCCCCATAGACATGGCACTTGAGGTCATGGGTCTTGCCGAAATTGCAAGTCAGCTTGAGTATGGCTCTGTGGCTCTTCTCCCTTCCTTCTTTGAGTGCGGTCTGCGGGTGCCCATCCAGTCCTATTTTGCGAGGATGCTTGACTTGATGAAGGTTGCCTCCTACCAACTGAATCTGAATAGCTGGTGAATACTGGCGGTCTTCATGTGATATGGCATCGAGCGGGCCTCGGAGAGCAGACCTTTATAGATTTGTAAAGGTTGTATAAATTGAAGGCTAATCCAAAATCTCATCACGGTTGGTACTACCTTATCTTACACTGACGTCCCCGCCCTCATCACCGATCTCCCCTATACTAACAAGAACTTCAAAGACCCTTGGTTCTGGGCCACGGATGACTAGGGCCAATCTCGGTCGACAGATTCCGTAGAGATAGACGTCCTAGATGTCTTTACAAAAGAATGTGAGGTCCTAAACCTTTAGTTTTCTGTATTTTCATGAAAAAACTACTAACTTCCCAAACCTTTTCAGCGTGCTGGAGGGATCCTCCCAAAGTCAGTCATGAGGTCCGGACCATGATTAAAAAGGCCCGAAATTTTATTGGCCCTTAAAGGAAAATCGTCAACGATACCGTCTTTGAAGAATCAAGCCTCATCCGGAACATACCCCTACAGGCTCTAAGACGATTAGGTAGCTATCATCTAACCTTCTGACAAGTCGTTTGTGCTAAGCTCAAATCTGAATAAAGTTACCCATAATCAGAAATTGATCATACTTTCTACCTTGTGTTCTGCAGGAATGACGAAACCAGAAAAGTACCTAGGGTGGATCCAAGGTCTGGCCAAAAGGACTGGTCAGGGTGAATCTAGAAGTTCTCGACGGTGACTGACCACTCCGATTCCTCTTGAGGCCAAGGAAAAGCCAAACTGCTTGCTCATCCTATGGCACCTCCTCAACATACTCTCACAAAGGCAGTTCTAAGCCCAACGGTCCAACCATCTCATGCCTCATCCAGGCCTGCGAGTAAACGATGTCGTATGTTCGGAGAATAAGTGGTCGAGCTCCAAGAGGAGGAAGAAGAAGAACCTCCCACTAAGAAGTCTGATGTTCGAAGGGAGAGGAAAATTACCAAGGCTCCTTCCAAGAGCGGGAATGGTGGGGTAGTGTTGGGGTGGATGACCTTAGTGAAAAGGTCCGGGATGCGATATCTCATCTAGTGCATGCGTTCAACTTACTGGCCGAAGCGGTACCCCCCGAGCGGATCCTAAAATTTTAGGACATGTCCCCCGAGGAGGTGATTTCTAGATTCTCTGCCCAAATCCTCGAGGTAAACATTCTTCCTTATTTCTGTCCTTCATTTTTTGCTTTGACGAATTCTAACATTTCCTTTCTCTCTCGTAGATGGGCTATGTGATGGCTCAAAATAAAGACTTGCTAACGAGCCTTCTGTCCGAGGGGGGCCAAGCGTAGAGAATCCAGTGTCAGATTACGGAATGGGAGGCCGAGCTGGCCAGAAAGGAGAAAGATATGAGACAGGCCGCAGCCGAGCTGGCCAGAAAGGAAAAGAAAAACGAAGTGCTGAAACAAGCCGCGACTGAGGTTACTGCATTGACTGATTCCCTCCGTAATGCCTCCGTCATTGCCAAGAAGAAAATGGATGCCACCGAGGATGAAACCAAATTTCTGAGGTGGGAGGCCGCAAGCTTGGATTCTAAACTCAAAGCAATAACCAAAGAAATGGATCAAGCTCATGATGACCTAAAAAACCAAGAGGCCCAACTAGAAGAGGACTTGGAAAATGCCAAGCTTGAAGGGGTTGATGATTGTGCTCAGATCATCCCAATGCTGATACCCAGGGAGGATATATGACCCGTCCACATTGCCATCCGATTCTGCAAAGGGGAGCTCTCGGAGGACGAAGCTCTTGCACTACTCGCCACTCTTCCGGCGTGGATTCAAGATCTCGAACCCATATCTTCCATGCCCATGTCCCCAGTTCCCATGGAATTACATCCCGAGGCTCTTGCCCCCGCCTCCAAAGTGTCTGCAGTAGAAGTCGAAGCTCCTCATGCCGTCCAAACTGAAACTGAGATCCCTTCTGCCGAGCCTGTACTATAAGTAGTGCCTCCTGAACCCGATCAAATTAAACCCATTGCCCCTATGCGGGCTGAGGAATGAGGGTAACCACAATGGGGCCCTGTGTAAAGAACAATATACATTTTTTAATAACATTCACATTTTCCCTTTTTTGCTCCTCAATAGATATTTTACTTCCTTCTTTTCATACCATAATTTCTACTTTCAACTTGCTAATTCGCTCTTCATACTCTAACTGTGAGGAGAAGTTTCGATCTCGATCAACTCGAATCCGGCCGTGAGGGGAATGCTCCATCCCCGAGCCAATGATGATCCACCTGGTGGGACGTAATCCGACCCCGAACTAACAGAAGACTTCGTTCTGAGGGAATTTCACCTCCCCGGACCAATTGAGAGCAGACCATGGGGGATGCTCCGACCCCATGCCGATGATCATCCACTCGGTGGGACGTAACTCGACCCCGATGTAGCAGAAGACTTGGCTCCGAGGGAATGTCACCTTCCCAGACCAATTGAGGGTCGGCTATGTGGGAGAAGCTTCGACCCCACGCCAATGATGATCCATTCGGTGGGACATAACTTGAACCCGAGCTAGCAGAATAAATGACCTCAGTGAAACAAATCCAGCCCCTAGTTAGTGGAACAGATGGCCTCAGCGGAACGAATTCAGCCCCGAGCCGGTAAAATAGATGGTCTTGGTGGAACGAATCCAGCCCCGAGCCGGTGGAATAGATGAGACTTAATCACGAGGGAAAAACTTCAACCTCCGAGGCTCCGTGGATCCCGGCACAGACGTCCATTTACCAGGCATCAGCAAAAATAAAAAGTGGGAACATGACAAGGTTAGTACATCGGAGGTGACTTAGCAGATACTCAACACAGACTCGAAAAGATAACAACTCGGGTGCCCCGAGGCAGCGTCCTGTCTGGTGCCCCCTAAAATAAAAATTCTAAACCTTACAAACGCTATGGGGACAGAAAACTCCTCATGCTATACTTCTCCCAATCTGAGGCGGTTAGGAAGATAGCTCACAGGGGAAGAAATCGTCCAATGTTCGTCATCCCTAAGGTTGCAAGAGTTACGAAGACATTAAGGCATTCTCCGCATTGTGCACCTGATATTTCTCAACGGGACTCATCAGTGAACTCTCAGGGGAAGAAACCTCATTGGGTCCAGTTTACTCGAGGTCACAAGGGTCATGAAGGTCATTCGACCGTCCTCATGCCATGTGCCTGGTGGTTCTCAACGGGATTCACCAGCCGACGCACAGGGAAGAAATCTCTCTGGGTCCGGTTTACCCGAGCTATTCCTAAAAAATATGAGTCATTGGGTAGTAACGCTCCTGCCTCGGGGATTTGATAATGATAACCGAGATTGGTGTGCCACGAGGGGTTCGCTCTTTTCCCACATGTACATCATCTATTGATGTGTTCTTGATCCTCAAAGTGAAAGGAGGTAGGTCGGAACACTTCCACCCGGGGTTTGATATGACACCCGGGATTGGCGTGCCACCGGCTTGGTGTCCATCCCAGCAATCGAGCACCATTTCGCTCTGAGCACATCCCAGAAATATTGAACATGGATTTCGCATTCAATTAATAAAAAAGTAAATTGGACAAATTTTTAATTCAAAATAGAAAGTCTTATTCATATTCAAGGGACCTACTTCACTTCTTACAACTCTTTGCGGGTCATTTCAAGAGAGGCTTTTACAATAATTTTCTGGTTCTTCTTGTCTTGTAGTCCGATCACATTCTTCTGGTCTGAACTTGGTTCTGAAATTCCTGACCGTGTTAACATGGTCTTTTTATGTCGAACGCTCCATAAGCATCCCTTGATAATTATGGAGCTCGGTTAAAACCCTTCCAACGACCATTGGTGCCCCCCCTCATTTCCCCTCATTCAAGGTGACCACCGCATAGTATGTCGGTGGCACTCTTTGAAACTGACCGAGTAACCCTGGCATGTTGGTTCGCCTGCCACTTGAAGAGGAACATCGAGGCCGTGAAGTCACAGATCTGGCAAGTCGAACCACTACCACAACTCTTTTACAACGAGCCTATTTGTACGTCAAAGGTAGCATGCTGAGTCTGCTTCCCCCAAGCGTTACATTCCATTCTACAGCTTAGTCCTAATCGGTGATTTCTGGTCACCTTTTTTACATTTCATTCTACAACTCAATGATGAGAGCTATTGTTGCTCTAACTCCCTGGGTGTTCTTTCCCATGTTCTTGCCGCTATCGTCAACCTTTTTTATTCTTGCGATTCTCTTCTTCTTTCCACAATGAACACCTTTCGCCCGTTCTTTTTCTCTTTCCTATAGCCTTTTCTTCATTTTCTCCATCCACTATGTTGTTGAACTCCCCGACGATCTATGGTTCCTGTATTCTGCCATCATCTTACTACGTAAACTACTTCTTGCTCTATCCCCATATACGGTGCCAACTGTTGATGGGTGATTTTAGTTCCAAAGGCAATATTGGGATAGCGCTCCCAGAACTATCATCCTTCAACCGTGAATTTATTTGGTTATGGGGGACCAAATGCAAACTTAGCAGAAGACTAAACAAACACAAATTCGACCAGAGGGTTTACGTGGTTTAGCGGAATTAATCCAACCTATGTTCACGGGAACAAAGTAGAGTGTAAAGTTTATTCCCAACCGAGCTCGATAACCTCTTTTTAAGGGTGGTCTAATGTTAACGAACTGTTTTACTTTTGTAGTGTTTTTACAAATGGTACTCTTTTTTAGATTTTCACTAACTCTCCCATACAAATTAGACTACCATCTCTTTATATACTGAGAGAAATACAACACTATTCTCATATATTTATGACATAAGCCACGTGGATTGACGGGCTCTCTGCCCCAACTACTTCGCCGAAAATAAGCATGTCCTCTGACTCATCATCAAATCACTATGTTTTATACGCTGCCACACTCAACATTTATGATGACAGCCTGTAAAGGTGGTACATGTCAGAGGAAAGAGTCCAAAGGGTCATGATCTTACATCGGATGTCATGTGGGCGGCCAAACATTACGTAGAACTACTCCAACTACTTCCGAACTGATCCAAAATATCTGAGCTCATCCTCGTAATTCAAGAGGAAAGATAAAATTGGACCAAGCTACCGGTTTGAAGTGGTCAGTCTCAGCTCTGATGTTGTCGATCTCTGAAACCTACACCACACTGTGACATATGGTCGGTCAAATCCAAGAAGTTAGGTCTGAACACTATGCCTGATCGAAGAGTGACTAATACCCTCAGACCATTTATCCTCCTAAAAGGAAAAATTCCATCTTTGCCCTTGTCGTACTGTTCAAATACTTGGTAACAAAATCACCATCAACAGTTATATAAAGTCCTATGTGAGCCTTAGGATGGATTGGGAAAAATTTAATAAATAATTAGCAAATGAATATGGTTGTTAATCATTATCTTCAACTGGGACCGTAATACAAACGGAGAAAGTACTTGTTGAGTTCATCCATTAATTTCTCTCTAATTTCAGGATCAATATGATGATCGTTCTATTACTTCCTTCAGGCTCTCCCTTTTATTTATCCATTCAAACAATTTATTTGTGTACGTCTCCTCGTTGAAATTTCTAGTCAAAAATCTCTCAGCTTCTAGCCTCTTGTGCGATTAAAATTATACTATATTCAAGAGTAAAAAAAATATAAAAATGATATTAGGTCTTGAAGATATCAAGAACGATATTCCCAAGGGATGTGATTTGGTGACAAATGACTTAGGATTTGATTGTCAGGTCCTGACTGTCAGAAATAATGGAAGCAGAAGTAAATTACAGAATATGAAAATGGCTTTGATAGTGTAGTCACTATCCTTAAGGAATTAATGCTCCCACTATAAGTGCTTCCGGGTTTATGGCAGTATCCCTTCAGGATTTATACAAACCATGAATAGAAATTCTAGATAGAAAATCTGGAATTTCTCCCAAGAACACAAAAGAAGTTGTAGAGAAAAGAGAGAAGATTTTATGTGTATATGGAATTCTGGAATTTCATTGGCATTATAAACCTTAGGCAATTCTTGGCAAGAGATACTTCATTTCCCAATTAAAATATCATAACAGTTAACATAAATTAATTAAAATAATTAATTTCGAAAAAAAAATATTAATTGGTAATTAATTTTATGCCCAAGGCCCAAGTGCCCCAAGTGCCTATCTTTGACTCTATAATATATAATATTAATCCATAGCCCCAAGTGCCAAATTTGTGTTTCCCTCCAAAATTCCTTCTAATCAATTTGAATCAAATTGGTGTAATAAATGTATATAAACTCTTATTTCCTTTGTAACTTTTAGATATGAGATTCATTTATTTTCTCTCATTCTCATAACTTAATCACTAACTATCTAACAATCCCCACTTAGTTAGTGATTTATATGCTTGATTTAAACTGTGTATGTATATATAGGTGTCTTTCGACTTGAACCTAGTACTCTTATAATCATTTCAAGTTTTGTCGAAATTGATGGTTAGATTAATATTTTTTAAACCTCAATTCCTTAATTGACAAAACGGAAAAAACTATACACATTAAACATTTAAATCAAGTCAACTTCTTAATATGTCCATCGTGAGCTTTAGCACCATAATATGGCTTTGTGCTACCTCCTGAATTCATAAACACTTACAAAGTTTAATATCCCAAACTTTGATTGAAGCGGCACTACTTCTCGTGTTTACATAAGTGAAGATTTAATCCAGTCATTGATTTGGACTTACTTAGTTCTTAACCGAACTATGTTTCTTCATTAAGAGTAATTTATACTCACTCTCTTTTCCTTAAGTACTATAATTTCTAGTACTTATTAGCTGTCACAAACTATAACTTGTTGTTACCTTTTAAACCCCTATAATTGTTGAAACAATAATTGAGGTAAGGTTCTCATTACTAGTGACATATCATATTACCTTTAAACCCATAGCACTTGATATGCTCATTATCAAATCTCTCGAGAGTCCTTTTACTAATGGGTCAGCAAGGTTGTCTTTGGACCTTACATATACAACTGTAATGATACCATCAGAATTAGTTGTCTTATGCACTCATGTCTTAAAGTAATATGTCTAGACTTTCCATTGTAAATCTTGTTAAATGTCCTAAACATAGTTGTTTCACTATCACAGTGCAAAAAGACAGCTGGCATCGGTTATGGCCACAATTTTTTATCTAGCAATAAATTCTTAGCCATTTCACCTCTTTGCCCGCAGCTTCTAAAGCAAAAATAAGACTCCATAGTAGAGTGGGTTATACACGTCTGTTTTTTGAAACCATGAAATAGCTCATCCACCTAAAGTGAAAATTCAGCCATATGTTGACTTGTTATCATTAACGCTAGTTATCCTACTAGCATCACAGTATCCTTCGAATAGCAAAGGAATCTTTTGTAAACTAACGCATAGGATTTTGTCCTTTTAAGATAACCAAGAATTCTTCATATTGCTCTCTAAAGATCAATTCCAGGATTATGTGGATATCTTGAATTTACAAACAACATATGTAGTATATGGTCTAGTGTAATGCATTGCATACATCAAACTCCCAATTGCACACGCATAACTTAATTGACTCACGGATCTTCTAGAATTTTCAACCAGTTTACAAGAAACATCAAATGCAGTATTAAATTCTTTTATACCCAAATGATTAAACTTGTAAATAACCTTGTCAATGTAGTGAGATTGACATAAAGCGAAGCCCCCACTATATTTTTTAACTTTGATACTTAAGATAGTATCAACTTCTCCCAAATCCTTCATTTTAAATTAAGAAGTTAAATACTTCTTAGTATCATTTATGCCTTGCACATTAGTACCTATAATTAGCATATCATCAATATAAAGACATACTATCACACCATAATCCTTTGTGAATTTATAGTAAATGCATTTATCAGCTCCATTATGTTTAAATCCATTTGACAATATATCATTATCAATTTTTCATGCCACTGTGTTCAGAGCTTTCTTTAATCCATACAATGATTTAACCAGTTTACAAATTTCTTTTCATTTCCAGGAAGCACGAACCTTTCAAGTTGCTCCAAATAGACTTGTTCATCAAGTTCACTATTCAAGAATGATGTTTAATATGCATTTGATGGACATATAAGCCATAAATTGATGTTAAAGCAAACAACACCTTAATTGAAGAAATCATGGCAACAAGAGCATATGTATCAAAATAATCTACTCATTCATTTTGTCTAAAACCTTTAGCAACTAATCTTGCTTTGAAGGTTTGTAGAGATCTATTAGTATTGTATTTCGTTCTAAACACCCATTTTTATCCGATTGGTTTAGAATTAGGTGGTAAATCTGCCAATACCCATGTACCATTAGATAGAAGAGAATCCATTTCATCATTTTTTGCTTCTTTCCAGAAAGCCGAATCTCTTGAGATTATTGCTTCTTTATTAGATTTAAGATCCTCTTCTAAATTTAAAATTATTGGTATTTTATTTAATACCTCATCCCTACCTCCTTCAACTGGAAAGACTAATGCTTGAGAATCAATAAAATCAAGATCTAAGCTCTTTTCTTTTCTAACTCTCTGACTTCTCCTAGGTTCTGTAGGAAATTTACTTGCCTTTCTTTTAATTTTATTTGGAGAAGAGCTAAGATCCAAATCAGTACTCTGAGTTACAGTAGTATCATCCCGAGTTATTGTATCATAATCGTTGGTTTTTGTATAATTATTCTGAGTTACAGTTGGAGTTAATTTTCCGCATTGAATTGCCAGTAAATTTTGATTCCAAGAAATCAACGTCCTTAGATTCTATAATTACATTAGACTCAATATCTAATAATCTATATGATTTTGAGTTCTCAGCATAACCCACACAAATACTTTTAATTCCTCTTGGTCCTGATTTTTTTCGTTTAGGATCATGAACTCTATAATAGGCTAAGCAGCCACATACCCTTAAGAAATTTAAGTTAGGCTTCCTTCCTTTGCATATCTCATATGGTGAAACCTTAAATTTCTTGGAAAGTATTCTGTTATGCACAAAACAAGTTGTTAATAAGGCTTCTCCCTATAGATTCATTGGTAATCTAGCATGCATTAACATATCATTTATCATATCCACCAATGTTCTATTTTTTCTTTCAGCCAGGTCATTTTGTTGTGGGGTATAAGGTGCACTAGCTTGATGAATCAACCCAGTTTCTTCACAAAATATTGAGAATTCATGGAAAAGTATTCACCTCCTCGACCACTATATAATTTCCTTGACTATCTTTGATTATATAATATATAATATTAATCATAGCCCCAAGTGTCAAATTTACGTTTCCCTCCAAAATTTTCACGAGTCAATTTGAATCAATTTGGTGCAATAAATGTATCTAAATACTTATTTTTTTGTAACTTTTAGATGTGAGATTCATTTATTCTATTCTGTTCTCACAACTTAATCATTAACTATCTAACATTGAGTTCGAGTACATATCGTGCATTTCGTTGTTGTAAAAATCTGGGACGGCCGGATATTCATATGTTTCGTTTAAATTCGAATCGGATGATTTCACATATAATTTTCAACATTTCCAAAAAAAAAAAAAATATCAAGACCGATGCTGGCTGGATAGTTGCAAAACTTTTTATTTTTTTGTCCAAACTTCATCCTAACGAAGTTTTTATGTTGAAAATTAAAATTTTTAAATACTCTTAATGTATATATTGTTTTTCATTGAATTATCGACACTCGTACTTTTCAAATAACCAGATAATAATATAGAGACACGTGTGATAAAAATTCAACATATGGAAAAGTATTTTAAAAAAAGCAACCAATTTCTTATTTGATATTTGAAGTCAAGCCCATACCCATCTTTCAAGTTTAAGATTCTAATATTTATTTTGGCATGTCATATCTATCTAACGTAAAGAAAAATGTCGTTCTACTCGAAGACATGTCCAGTGAAATGCTGCCCTATTTATTTGGGCACGTCTCCAGTACTTGTGATAAAATGATGTTTGTTGCGTGTGTACTGCGGTAGAAAATCTATAATACAATAGAGGTATCACGTCATCTATGTAACAATCTAATCATCAATTATCATGCGTGCTAAAATATTAAAAAATAATTAAAAATATTGATATTAAATCATACATGTCATTTACTAATTTGTTAATCATACCACGTCACTTATGTTTCTGTTGCACCAAAGAATTACTCGTATTATGGATAGGTCTGAGAAATTAACGTAAGCAATTAGGTTAAAGCCCCTTCGTTTTAATATAAATTCTTACAAAACTTTCACAATTGAAACTAGTGTGCTTTTAAATGGTGGATGAATTTACCTTAACAAATTTATTTGAATTAGAGAATTTCAGCCGTATTTTTTCTTGAGAGAATGGGTGGTATAAGAAAAAAAGAAGGTTTCATTTTCTTAAATTGGCCAAATATCATTTTTGATGGTTGAAATTTTCTATTTATAAGTTTTCATTCATCAATCAAGTTCTCTTTGTTTTTTTTGATCGACACCGAGATTCAAGGGCCATGGTTTTCCTCTAATATCATTTATACACATGGTGCATATGTTTAAGAAAGTCATCTCGGCTTTAGTCGGAGAAAATCTACAATACAACTGAGGTATCACGTCATCTATGTAATAATCAAATAATCTATTACCACATGTGTTAAAATATTAAAAAATAACTAAAAAAAATGTATTAAATCATATATGTCATTTACTAATTTGTTATTAATATTACATCACACGTACTTCCATTACACCAAAAAATTACTCTTTTAGTCGATACGTATATTTTTTAAGAAAGTCATCTCGACTCTAGTTGATATTTTCAATACTTGAATATGAAAAATAGAAAAATATGGCTGGTTAATTTGAAATGATAAAATATGGAAACTACAATATATAGTACTCCCCTTAATGCAAAATGTACATTACTTAGGTACATCGTACCTTCCAAATCAGGATATATAATTATTACCTCAATACAGTGGCTTGGGTACGTACACCACAAAATGAATATCTATGAATTTAGACAAGTCCTCAAGCCTGGTGATGATTTTCAGCAACACGTTTTAAAAATTTGAAATCATCCGGCCATCCTTGACAAATATGTGATACCATACTAATCATATATGATAAGGTCAAGATGAACCGGCCACTTTAGTCTCTATATTGAATAGGAATAAAAAAAAAATTGACAAGAAATGAATTAACAATTTGTTTTTATCACTTCTTGCTCATCTTATATTATTTCTTATATCGTCCACAGTTGGAAGGTACGTTTTTTTTTAATGGAGTTTTCCCACTGAATTTATGATCGAGTTAAATATTTTTAGGTTTTATCATCACGTTACATGATATTTAATTTCAATAATCGTGCTTAGGTTAAAGACTTGAGCAGCTCGCCCTGATATACTGCAGTAGAAAAATGAGGCAGAATGTAACTTTTAGTCTGTGTTGCGACATGATCTTGTGAGCGTCGCGGCGCTACAACAACAGGCATGTGCATTGCGACACGCACACGGTTTCCAGACTTCGAGAGAATTTGTAGACACTGAAACATGACGGTCTCTAGAGCTTCCTATAAGAGAATAGTCCATACCAAATCATAATTATCATAGTTTTGAAACGACCAAAGAAATTTTTGATAGAAAACAATACACGGCAAGCAAAAGCAGCACCGAAGTTCAACACCAAAAAAGCAGAAGACTATCGATCCCATCAAAGTTTATTCTTTTTTTCTTTCATGATACTTTGTTTATTTTTCATTATTCATTTATTTAAAAAAGCAACACAATTTTATTAATTGATATTTAAGTCAAGCTCATAGACATGTTTCAAGTTTAAGATTCTAATATTTATTTTAGCATGTCATAACTATCATAAAGAAAAATGTCATTCTACTCGAAGACGTGTCCAGTGAAATGCTGCCCTTCTTATTTGGGAGAAAATCTTTGGTGCAATAGTGGTACCACTTCATCCATGTAACAAGCCAATCATCATTTGCCACGCGTGCTAAAAAGTCAAAAAACAAAAAAAATAGGAAGAAAATTAAACATGTTATTTTTTAATTGGTTGGTGGTACCACGTCATTCATACCACTGCTGCACCAAAGATTTACTCCTTATTCGGGCATGTCTCCAAACATATTTTTCGGGTAGAGTTGTACCCTATCATAAATTTGATGTTTGGACCACATCTTTGGTATCATAAGAGTATTTATTTTTGGATATAAACATGTTATTTTTATTATTGAATATGTAACTTGAATGATTAAATATACAAATTCTATAAATAAACTTGAAACTAGTTCATGGTTTCAAAAATTTCATATTTATTAATAAAATTTACATATTTAATGATTTAAATTGCATGTTTAATTATCAAAATAACATATTTGTACCCGAACATATTTGATATCTTTGGATATCATAGCAATCTAAATTCTTACAAAACTTTCACAATGAATTTACCTTCACAAATTTATTGAGAGAATGGATGGTATAAGAAAAAGAAGAAGGTTTCTTCTTCTTAGTGAACAATAAAATAAATTGGCGAAAGATCTTGTTTTTTATGAATGCAATTTTTTATTTATAAGTTTTATCATCAATTAAGTTCTTTTTTTTTTTAGATCAACCCCTGGATTCAAGGGTCATGATTTTTTCTCTAATATCATTTATACACATGACGTATATTTTTTAAGAATGCCATCATAAATAAATAAGAACAAGATGAACCGGCCTCTTTAGTCTTTATATTGAATAGGAATTTTTAAAAAATGATAAAAAAAAATGAATAAACCTTTTGTTGTTTCTTTTTGTGGGTTGAAAATGAACTTCATCTAGAAACTTACAGAAAGCAAATAAACAAGTGTTAAATGTTGTAATTTATAGTTCTAGTGAGAGAGAGCGAGAATAAATTAATAGAGATGGAGAGGAGAAACAGTTACAGAGATGCAGTGCTATTCACATCCATGGTAGGTGTAGAATTTGCAAATGTAGGGTTAAACATTCTATTCAAGGCTGCCTCCATCAAAGGAATGAGCAACTATGTCTTCATCCTTTACTCTTTTGTTTTTACTACTCTTGTTCTCCTCCCTTTACCCTTCATCTTTCCAAGGTCCTCTCTCTCTTCTATTTCTTTTCACTAATTAATTAATTAATAATTAATCAAACATCTTAATTTTGTTTTTCATTTTTTCATGCATGCAGGTCCACTGTGCTTCCATCATCAATATTCAAGCTTCCTCTCCTCTCCAGAATCTGCCTCCTTGGCCTTGTTGGGTATGTATCAGTAAATATATTGCTAATAAATGATTGAGTCCTTTATTTTTTATTCAAGGATGCTAATAATATCTTGGAAGTTCGTGGATAGCGCGATTGTCAAGTATTAATTTACTATCTGATCGATCAGTAACTCAAATTATAAAAATAATCTCACTTTTTCCACCTTTTATGTTAGTAAGTAATATTTTGGAGGGCATGCAGGTCTTTGGTTCAGATTTTGGGATATAAAGGAATAGCATACAGCTCTCCTACTCTTGCTTCAATAACTAGTAACCTCATTCCTGCTTTTACTTTCTTCCTTGCTATCATTTTCAGGTTCCTTCTTTACCTTTTTTTTCCTACCTTAAATTGTTTTGGTTTAGCTACCTTAACAACCAAAATGAATAAAGCCCTTGTAACCAATCATTTTGTTAATAATCCACTGAGGTCTAATTATCATCTGTCAAATTATTTGATGTTCGAAAAAATATTTATATTTGATAAATGACATGTGTATTATCAAAGTTCTTAAAAAGAAATATTTACCGTCCAAAGTTCTTAAAAAATTGAATATTTTTTCACAGATCCATTAAATTTCGGATGGATGGATGATAAAATTTCTTAAATTTTGGATGATAATTGATCATTTTAATAATTTTGGATGCATAAATGATATTTTCTCAAAATTAAGTGTTTTTTTTTAAATATTAATAATTTTCAGATAGATAAATGTTAATTTCCCTAAAATAAATAATCTCCAAGTCATGTCACGTTTGAAAAATATGAAAAGAGGTGATATGATACAAGTTTTTTCATTAAATTAATTGACATGTTAGTTGAACCGAATATTCCATCAGTAGCAATTTTTATCCTTTTTTTTTTCAAAATAACAAATTTAAAAATATTTTAAATATTATTTTTTCACTTTAATCAATAAAAATATTTTTTTAAAAAATCAGTACTAAAGAAGTACTAGATATTGCAAGTGTTATTGTTATAATTTTATATATTATGTCTTTTATTTCTATTCAAATAGTACAATAGTGGACAAGCAATTAATGGTTTTTTTCAAAAGGTAAATCATCATTAATCATCAATCATAAATTCATATATACATATATACATATGTACAAAGATAACAAACTTGCCATACATTGCATATATTTCATCATTTAGTGTCATTTTTTTGTTCTCCATGTTCATCATCAACAATAATAATTTTTTATTTCTTCTTTTTCCTATTTAATTTCCCAAAAAAAAAAGGATGGAAAAGCTAGCTCTAAGGAGTTTAAGCACTCGGGCTAAAATAATTGGCACAGTAGTATCAATATCAGGTGCAATGGTGGTGGTTCTTTATAAAGGCCCAACAATCTTATCTTCTACTTCGTCTTCAACAATACCTTCACAAACTCTTCAATGGCCTCTAGAGTCACCACAATCAAATTGGATCATTGGGGGACTTTTGCTTCTGGTTGAGAAACTACTTATTTCAATATTTTACATAATCCAGGTAATAGTAGGAAATTTTTACATTTTCACGTGAAATTAAGCGAAAGTTTGAAAATATTATAATTATTTTAAAATTATTAATTTTCGTTATAATTTCCCACCGAAATTATAAAAAATAAAAATAAAAAAAATTCAACATTTATCTATATGAATCCTGTAAAAATTTATCAAATTTCCACTTAAAAATTAGGGGTGCGTAAAAAAATGAAACTAAAAAAACCAAACTGTATTGAGTTAGTTCAATTTTTTAAATGAAAAGTTGAACCGAACTAATTAAATAATTAGATTTTATTGAATTTTTGAAGTCTAATTATGTATATCGTTATATAAATTTTATGTTGGTTAAATTGTTAATTTTTTTGATATTTAGTGATGTTTAATTTTATGAAATATTTATAATTATTTATTTTTGTTATGATTCATTTTATTTTTCTACATTTTAAATTATATAAATTTTGATAATATCTTATGACAAGTTTAAGTTTATATTGATGTAGTTGTTATGATTATACACTAAAAAAAATTGACTAGTTTATTTTTATTTTTTTTTTTGAAAAAATGAAAAATTGAATAGAAACAACCTGATGATTAGAAATAATTATAATTATTTTTAAAGAAATAACTGAATAATTGTAATTATAATTTTTTTTATAATTATACCGAACCGCACTTTGCACATCCCATTAAAAATGTGAAAATTGATATATTTTTGAAATTCAGGTGGAAAAATCATAATTCATAAAACGTTATGATTTTTTCGAACTCTCATCTAATTTCGGATGAAAATGGGAATCTTTTTCGTATGAGGCCGGATCCAAGTTTTTTTAAAACTTCTATAATTTGTATTCTATTTCTATGGCTCTTTGACAGACCCAAATTGTGAAGCTTTACCCTGCGGAATTGGTAGTGGCATTGCTCTACAGCTCGTCTGCAACCATTATATGTACACCTATATGTTTCATTGCTGAATCAAATTTGAGTTCTTGGAGACTAAAACCTGACATAGAATTGGCTACAATTGTGTACTCGGTAAGAATCCAACAGCAATTAAATAGAATTCAGAAGAAAGGGGAATGAATTTCTTTTTTTCTTTCTTTTTTTAAATTGTTTCAGGCATTTTTTGGATTAACATTTAGTACTGTTGTGCATACATTTGGCTTGCACATGAAAGGCCCTGTGTACACAGCAACTTTCAAGCCTTTATCTATTGCAATTGCAGCTATTATGAGTTTCATATTTCTCGGGGAAAGTCTTTATCTAGGAAGGTACGTATTAATAGTCTGTTTAATCGTGCTTAAAATCATATTAAATAATTTTAATTTTTTTTAAAAAAATTAAAATTATTTGAAACCTCGTATATATACTATTTAAGTAGAATTCTTACGTGTACACTAATTTCGTTGGTTTGTTGATCTTTATTTATGTATGATTCATTTGTGTTTTTTTACCTAATATTATTAATTGCAGTGTTATTGGAGGAGTAATAATATGTATGGGATTTTATGTTGTATTATGGGGGAAGGCGAATGAAGAAGAGATAAATGAGGGCTTGGGAGATTCAGAGTATAATAAGACTCCATTGTTGTTGTAAAGTTTCTTAAATTTGAAGACGCATGAAGGATTCCATTGTTCACTAGTAATTAATTATCCAATATTGTAAATATCTACAACTTTATTAGATATATTTTCTTTACTCTGCTATTTTGAAAGCAAATTTTTAAATATTAATTTTCTCAATGAATCAGTCATATATATACACATATATACACATGAATCAGTCCTATATATACAAATATATACACACACATACTAATAAAAACAAAACTCCAGTACATATACAATAGCAAATTACTATCATGAAAATGATCAACTCGTATAGGCTAAGCCTATTATAATAACATAAACTCATACTCAGGCTACTTTGTGTTTTGGAGCTCGTAGAAGAATTTCTAAAATATTTGGTATTTTATTGATAAAATAGATTTTTTTTCTTTTTTTTTTTTTACTTTTATTGTAAAGGGTATTAAATTTTCTTAGATTTAGGGTTCTCAAATTTTGAACCAAATTTTGGGTTTAGCCATTCGTCCGTGTGGGCTGTAAGAGTCAAGGCCAAAATGCCACTCAAAATTCTTAAGGTTATAGATAACCACGGTGAGAGTCAGATATTCCTAATAACCCTTTTATGTGGTGAGATTCCCTACAAGAATAAAACCGTGTAATATCGTTCAAGATAACAGGCACGAAGGCATCTCCGTCAAATATCCAAAGCGGACAAATGACTTTTTAGATTCAATAGTTGCTAAAAAAAAAAAAAAACCACCCTCAAAAGTGTGAGAAAATCTTTGGTGCAACAGTGGTACCACGTCATCCATGCAACAAGCCAATCATCCTTTACCACGCGTGCTAAAAAGTCAAAAAACAACTAAAAAATAGGAAGAAAATTAAACATGTTATTTTTTAATTGGTTGGTGGTACCACGTCATCCATACCACTGTTGCACCAAAGATTTACTCCAAAAGTGTATATACAATAGCATTTTGATCCCACTCTCGAAGTGTGGGAAAAATTTGAAAATTAAAAATATGATAATCTAAGGGTGAAATCCTATATTTTAGGATCTATAGTTCCAGATTTGCTCAGACAGTACATAGAAGTCCGTACCTGATGCTTTGAGCATTATAAGAACACTCAATAAGTTGTTCAAAGTAAATCTCGAAAATGAAATATATTGGATATCTAAGAAATTGTTCCATGCTATGCTCAAAGATGGAGGATATATTGGATATCTAAGAAATTGTTCCATGCTATGCTCAAAGATGGAGGAGCGGTTAGGATTCATGTTCTCCACGTTGAAAATTCAGGATCAATATGATGATCATTCTATTACTTCTTTCCGGCTCTCCGTTTTATTCATCCATTTAAATCATTTCTTTGTGTACGTCTCCTCATTGAAATTTCTAGTCAAAAATCTCTCAGCTTTCAGCCTCTTGTGCGATTAAAATTATACTATATTCAAGAGTAACAAAATATAAAAATGATATTAGGTATTGAAGATATTAGGATGATGTTCTCAATGGATGCGATTTGGTGGCAAATGACTTATGAATTAGTTGGCAGGTCTCGAATTCGAGTTCAGATGGTGCATTTCATTGTAAGAGCTTGAGACGATCGGATGTTTTACATGTTCCGTTTAAATTCGGATGACGGGATTTCTAATATTTCCAAATATATATATATATATATCAAGACCGATGCTGCCCGGATAGTTTGCAAAACTTTTTATTTTTTTGTCAAACCTTCTCGTAACGAAGTTTTTATGTTGAAAATTAAAATTTTTAAATACTCTTAATGTCTATATTGTTTTTCATTGAATTATCGGCACTCTTACTTTTCAACTAACCAGAAAATAATATAGAGACACGTGTGATAAAAATTCAACATATGGAAAAGTATTTTAAAAAAAAGCAACACAATTTTCTTATTTGATATTTAAAGTCATGCCCATACACATGTTTCAAGTTTAAGATTCTAATATTTATTTTAGCATATGTCATATCTATCGCAAAGAAAAACGTCGTTCTGCTCGAAGACATGTCCAGTGAAATGCTGCCCTACTTATTTGGGCACGTCTCCACTACTTGTGATAAAATGATGTTTGTTGCGAGTGTACTGCCGCAGAAAATCTATATATAATACAATAGATGTATCACGTCTTCCGTATAACAATCTAATCATCAATTATCATGCGTGTTAAAATATTAAAAAATAATTAAAAATATTGATATTAAATCATACATATCATTTATTAATTTATTGATCATACCACGTTACTTACGCCTCCGTTGCATCAAAGAATTATTCGTATTATGGATAGGCATGAGAAATTAAAGTAAGCAATTAGGTTAAAGCCCCTTCGTTTTAATATGAATTCTTACAAAACTTTCCCGATTGAAACTAGTGTGCTTTTAAATGGTGGATGGATTTACCTTCACAAATTTATTTGAATTAGAGAATTTCAGCCGTCTTTTTTCTTGAGAGAATGGGTGGTATAAGAAAAAGTAGAAGGTTTCTTTTTCTTAGTGAATAATAAAATAAATTGGCCAAATATCATTTTTGATGGTTGAAATTTTCTATTTATAAGTTTTCATTCATCAATCAAGTTCTTTTTGTTGGTTTTCAGAGTTCATGCGCAGCGGAAATCGTATTGGGTAACAGGAAAAAACAAATTTTAAAAATTTAATTTTTACATACATGAACAACCAAAACCGGATTCGTATTTTCTAGTATATTAATAATATAATATTTAGAATTCAAGTAAGAAATATACCTGCAGATCATGATATCTTTGTATTACGATTCTTTGAACCACGATCTTCCTCGTCTTATCTCCTCACCTCGAACGGCACGTGTGGGCGTGAAAATAATTACGAAGAATACTCTAATTTATTAAGGATCCGTGTACTCAGCACATGAGACGAATCCTGTATGCTGTTTCCTTTTGATTTTCTCAAAATCAAATTTAAGAAAAATAAAAGAAAACTATTTTTCTTTATTTTCTCTCTTCAGCTTCTGTTTTTGTACCAACAGCTCACGTTTTTATTATTGTTATAGCATATGGATTTTGTTTTTTGAATTGATTAACTTTGATCAAAATCAAATTCTTATCAAGCAAATCCATTAAGGATATTATTAATTTTAATTTTCAAAAAATCAAAAATAAAATCCTTTGATATTTATCCTATAAATTATCAAAGATAATCATTAAAAAATAATTTTTTAAAATTTTCAACTTTTGAAAATATTATCTCATTAAATTAAAATTTATTTAATCAAATTAAATAAATATTAATTTTCATAATTTAATAAATAGATACATTATCTATTGATAAATATATTAGGATAACATTTGTCATAATTTCCAAACAATAGCTTCATGGAATAATTAGAGTGTAAAATAATTCATAATTATTTTATATAATTCATAAATATTTTTCTTCGTAATTATAATCGTTCGAACAGTGATAGAAGACGACAAGGGGACCGATGGACCTATAATTCTAAGCTCCAATAATTCCGTCGATTAATTATAAACTCTTTTATTAATCAAACGAAATTATTAATTCTGGAGTAACTCCACTAAATATCCAGAATTGCACTCTCAGAATTATAGAATTAATTTCTCAAAGTGTTCGTCCATTGATATAGTCATTACCTATGCAGTGATCCTCCATAACAGATTCGTAAAGGAACTAGGTATAAAATATCCGTTAACCTCTCCAATTACATCTTTATCCTTGACTTCCATTAGTTCTCAAGTGAACAATTAATTCATAACTTTTATGAATTTACGCGCTAATCGTTCAGGTCCCGAACTAACAAACAAGAGAATCTTATGAACGGATTTCATTATATCAGGTTAGCATTCCCAGCTATTAATTCAACTCATTCCCAAAATACAAGGTTTACGAAATGTATTAAATACAAAGCCATACCGAGTAAATTAAAGAATAAATTAATATGATATAGGAGTCTGCTAAATATAATGAATTAAGATCATCACATATATGACCATCATTATGATAAAATTGATGTTATATATTTAACGGAATTATTAAAACTTTTCAATTTTATCGGGTCATGTCCAATATAATTTTATTATATAAAATACATTCATTTTTATGTCTCTACATAATATAGTCTGGATAGAACTATACCATTCATAATGGAATGAACTGTATTTATGACTTTGGATTTGAAAATTCCCAACATCAAATCATAGGCATAGACAAATTTTGATTATTACTCTTTAAATTTTATCCATGTATATATGCATGTAACATTTTACATACACATATATGTTTAATTTAAAGCTACATAAATAATCACGGAATTTTCATGAATTTTATAAAACAAATCAAAATACATACATGGAATAAAATAGAATCACAAATTTATTAATCAATCATGTTTCAAACATATTTGCTTGTCGGGCATAAAAATCCCAACAAACTTCCACTTGCCCTAAAGCAAATGAGACATGTCTCTAATCTCCAATCCTTCTAGATGCCCCTCAAAACTCTTTGCAGGCAGCGTCTTGGTAAAAGGATCGGCTAGATTTTCTGCAGATCGAATCTTCAGAACAGCCACGTCTCCGCGTTGCACAATGTCCCTAATCACATGATATTTCCTCTCAATATGTTTTGATCTCTTGTGGCTTCTTGGTTCTTTGGAATTAGCCACTGCACCATTATTATCACAATAAAGTGACAATGGCTTGTCCATATCTGGAACCACTTCCAGATCGGTAAAGAACTTTCGGAGCCAAACCGCTTCTTTGGCAGCTTCACAAGCAGCCACATATTCGGCTTTCATAGTTGAATCAGCAACACATGATTGTTTGATGCTTCTCCAAACTATAGCTCCCCCACCAAGAGTGAACACTGATCCAGATATCGACTTTCGATCATCTGTATCTGATTGAAAATCAGAATCAGTATATCCAATCGGAATCAAATCCCTTCCAGAATAAACAAACATATAGTTCCTCGTTCTCCGTAGGTACTTGAGAATATGTTTAACTGCTACCCAATGATCTAATCCTGGATTTGATTGAAAACGACTAACTATTCCCACTGCATAGCATATATCAGGTCTTGTGCATAGCATAGCATACATCAAGCTCCCTACTGCCGATGCATATGGAATCCGTCTCATATCTTATTCCTCTTGGGGTGTCGAAGGACACTGCCTTTTAGAAAGAACAACTCCATGACGGGAAGGTAAGTTACCTTTGTTGGAGTTTTGCATTGAATATCTAACAAGCATCTTGTCAATATACAATGCCTGAGACAGAGCTATCAGCTTTTTCTTGCGATCTCTAATAAGACGGATCCCAAAAATGTAACTTGTTTCTCCCAAATCTTTCATTTGGAATTGTTCAGCCAGCCAAGCCTTTACGTCTGATAATAGTTCTACATTATTCCCAATAAGTAGAATATCATCTACATAAATTATTAGAAAGACCACTCGCTTGTCCTTGATGAATTTATAAACACAAGATTCATCAGGATTTTGGATAAAGCCATAAGATTTGTTCGCCTCATCAAACCTCATGTTCCAAGATCTGGACGATTGCTTAAGTCCATAGATAGACCTTTGCAACTTGCAAACCTTTTGTTTTTCGTCTTTGCTAATAAAATCTTCTGGTTGCTCCATATAGATGGTCTCTTTAAGATAGCCATTCAAAAAGGCTGTCTTGACATCCATCTGTCAAATTTCATAATCATAATGAGCAGCAATGGAAAGCAAGATTCGAATGGACTTCAGCATGGCTACTGGTGAAAAAGTTTCCTCATAATCAACTCCTTCTTTTTTGGTATAACCCTTTGCCACTAGCATTGCTTTAAATGTCTCTACATTACCGTCCAATCCCCTCTTTCTTTTGTAGATCCATTTGCACTCTGTAGGTAGATCTATAAGCTCCCAGACTGAGTTGGAATACATGGATTTCATCTCAAGTTTCATAGCCTCAAGCCATTTCTCTTTGTCATGATCTTCCATTGCACATCTATATGTTAATGGGTCATCTCTTCCATCATCAGTGATAGCAACTTGTGCTTCAACATCTTGTCTATTTCGAGAAGGTAGTCGTACTATCCTCCCACTATGACGAGGTAGTAAGATGTTCTAACTCGAAGATGTGGTCTCCTCGGTTTGTGGAACAACAATCCTAGTAGGTTGTTGACTGATCTCATCAGATTTTAATTCCTCCAAGACTATCTTGCTTTGAGGTTTGAAGTCTGCCATATAATTACTCTCAAGAAACGTGGCATTTGTCGACACAAACACCTTATTATCTCGAGGATTATAAAACACACCTCCCCTTGTGCCTTTTGCATATCCTACAAAGAAACAAACTTCAGAACGCATTTCCAAATTTGTTGTCTTACCCATTAGCACGTATGCTGGGCACCCCCATATACGAAAGTGACTCAAACTGGGTTTGTGGCCACTCTATAACTCTAAAGGTGTTCTAGGTACTGACTTAGATAGGACCACATTCAAAATGTAGGTTGCTGTTTGTATAACATACCCCCAAAACGATTTTGGAAGTGAAGAATAACTCAACATGGAACGAATCATGTCGAGTAAAGTTTGATTCCTCCTCTCAGCTACACCATTTTACTGAGGTGTACCAGCTGCAGTTAGTTGGGATAAAATCTCATACTCTAATAGGTGATCTTTGAATTCATTATCAAGGTATTCACCTCCTCGATCTAATCGAAGGCACTTGATTGATTTACCTAATTGTTTTTCCGTTTCAATTTGGAATTTTTTAAACTTTCCAAAAGTTTCAGACTTATGTCTCATTCGGTAAATATAACCACATCTAGAGTAATCATCAACAAAAGTAACGAAGTACTCATAGTCACCTCTTGCTTGTGTAGACATAGGTCCACAAACATCTGAATGTATAAGATTCAGTGGTTCTTGGGCCCTGTTGCCTTTTATAGAGAAAGGCCTCTTTGTCATCTTACCTTCAAGACATGATTCACAGACTGGTAGAGTACCAACATTTAGTTCTCTTAAAGGATCATCCTTTACAAGCCTATTTATCCTGTCAAGATTTATATGACCAAGTCTTAGGTGTCAGAGATATGTGTTATCAGTGTGAGAAATCTTTTGCTTCTTTGTTTTTGGCAATGCAACTTTGAACATTTCAGCATTCAATAATGAATTAAAATTATGTCTTATTACATAGAGCCCATTTTCAATAAAACCAGAACAAATATTCAAATCATTTCTTGAAATAACAACTGATTTATTATCAAAAGAAACTGAATAACATTGTTCATAAAGTCGAGAAACTGAAATGAGGTTTCTAGTAAACCCCGGTACGAAATAAACATTATTCAAAAATAAAAATTTATTGTTCTCAACATAAAGTTTTATTTGTCAAACTGCTGATGTTGAAACTAAAGCGACATTCCCAACTCTCAAAGTAAAGTCCCCATCAGCAAGTCTTGTGTAAGAATCAAACTTCTGTAAGAAACAACAAATATGATTAGTCGCTCCTGAATCAATTATCCAGGGTGATAAATCATTTTCAACTAAACAAGATTCAGTAACAAGTAAATCTAATTTACCTTTCTTTTTCTGTTTCAGCTCTTCGAGATACTTCTTGCAGTTTCTCTTCCAATGCCCATCAATTCCGCAATGGAAACACTTTCCTTTTGGTTTTTACTGGGTGGAGCCATTCTTATTTCCTTGACTGTTTTTTGGCTTGTTCTTTTTGTTGTTGTTCCCTGCTGTTTTCTCAGTTCCTGAACTCTTACCTTTATTCTTATTTCTTTTTCTCTTCTTTAGAGAAGAGTTATAGTTAGAAGGTTCCGCAACATTTGCTTCTCCTTTCTTCTCCACAGAAATAGACTCAAAAGTAGTGAGTTCGTTAAGCAATTCAGTCAAATTATAACTCAGCTTATTTATGAAGTAATTGCTTTTGAACTGAAGAAATTGTGGGCTAAGGCTTTCCAAAATCATGCTCACTTGTGTGCCTTCATCTATGGTGGCCCCATTGATTTATGCCTCATGAATGGTACTGGTCTTCATTAGCACATGTTCAAGAACAGAAGTTCCAGCTTTCATTTTGCAGTTCATGACTTTCTTGACTGCTTCATGTTTAGCTTGATCAGAGGGTTTGCCAAACATGCCTTGTAGAGACTATATTATCTCATAAGCAGTCTCTGTCTTTTCGTGCTTTGTGTTAAGCACGTCAGACATGGCAGCAAGCAAATAACAACGAGCTTTGTCATTTGCTCGAATCCAATTTTCATAGGCATCTTTGATGGTTTTGTTGGCATTCACAGCTGGTTCTCGAGGACATTCCTCCATCAGGACAAACTTTAGGTTATCCAGCACAAGAATTATATTCATATTTTTCTTCCACTTAGCAAAGTTATCACCAGTTAATTTTTCAGTAGCAAACAGTGATAGGATTTGATTTGACATATTTCTGAAATCATTAAAAAAATATTCTAAATTATTCCATGCATAAAATTCAAAAACAATTTGGCATAGTAATCATGATGCATGATGCATATGCAAAACACTAAAATATATATGCACTACTATAGCCTTGGAA
The DNA here is from genome assembly GCA_019454045.1 of Zanthoxylum bungeanum. Classification (NCBI taxonomy): domain Eukaryota; kingdom Viridiplantae; phylum Streptophyta; class Magnoliopsida; order Sapindales; family Rutaceae; genus Zanthoxylum; species Zanthoxylum bungeanum. The sequence continues at coordinate 41,285 of SKCR01038217.1, read as the reverse complement.
AATTTAATAAGCATATTATGTTGCTTTTAGGGTCGATCACAACACCTTATTAAAATAGAGACAATCTCAATTAATAAAATTTTTCAAAATATCTCATATTTTCAAAATTTATTAATAACTGATTTTTTGTCTAAATATAATTAACACTTTTAACTATATTTATATGAGTGTAACCCACCATTTTGGATCCTTAAAATTTAACTCATAACAACCACCTTAGGGTAAGTTAATTATGAAATATATTTTATAAATCCTATCGTAAGAAGTACAACCTTGATATTAACCTAAGCAAACACTATCCTTATGGAGGATGAAACTAAAGTCATCATGAAACCCCACTTAGATTTCACGATGTTGCACTAACGGTGGAGACCAAACGACGTTTTGACAAACTACCCGCTCCCACTCATTATTTTAAGTTTAGTGATTTTATATGTAAAACATCTAATGTTTTGAAAACTTAGTGGAAAAAGACCAAGAAATTAAAATTAAAGGTCTTTAATTACCAAATTAATTGTTTCATAATAAAATTACCCGCTTTATTAATAAAACTTAAATTCATTATGAAACATCTAAGTTATTCATGATAAACAATTTTGTGACATTACAAATTTTAACGATTTAAAATTAATTCACAAATTTTATTTAATCGACTAATCGGAAAAAAAAAAAAAAACTAAAATAGTTTTTAATCAAATTATAAACTATTTAGTATCATAAATAAATTTATGAAAATGAAAATGTATGTATGACATGTTATAATGCAAGGGTAGGCATTGTACTAATTCTACATGTCATTTAAAATATGCATGAGAATAAACATTTTATAATTCACACAAAATAAATAAATTGGATATTAACCGGGTTGACAATTTGGGTAAAAAATTTCATTAATTTTAAATCTGGAAAAAAATATAATAATATTTACAAGTGACTTTCACCAAAAAAAAAAAAAAAATTAATTAAAGCATTGCCGTACTGTGGGCAATCTAAAATTGCCACCGTGCGGCAAACTGCTGCACAGCAGCAGCGCTCACTGCTGCTTGTGCAGCTGCCTCATGCTGAACAGCATGAGGCTGCTGTTCTTGCAGCAGTGCACTGCAGCAGTCTCGCTGCTGCAGTGCAGTAACCAAGAAAAAAAAATTGGAAAATAATTATATTTTGTGTCACCTGTCATTCGGCTTTATCTTCATCTTCAAAGCTTACAAATAATTAACAATTTAAAAAAAATACCCATTTAATTTTTGGGTTTACATATCCAATATATAAAGCAAAAAATTAAAATCCTAACCTAAGGTCAATCATACAATTAACGATTAATATACATACATTCACCATCACATGATAATTAATAAAAAATGCATAGCATACTCTTTTACATGCATATTAAAATGATTTACAATAAATCACTCTCATTAATAAACTAGAATAAATACGACCGCTCTGATATCATTTTTTGGTTTTCAGAGTTCATGCGCAGCGGAAATCGTGTTGGGTAACAGGAAAAAACAAATTTTAAAAATTTAATTTTTACATACATGAACAACCAAAACCGGATCCGTATTTTCTAGTAGATTAATAATATAATATTTAGAACTCAAGTAAGAAATATACCTGCAGATCATGATATTTTTGTATTACGATTCTTTGAACCACGATCTTCCTCGTCTTATCTCCTCACCTCGAACGGCACGTGTGGGCGTGAAAATAATTACGAAGAATACTCTAATTTATTAAGGATCCGTGTACTCAGCACATGAGACGAATCCTGTATGCTGTTTCCTTTATAGCATATGGATTTTGTTTTTTGAATTGATTAACTTTGATCAAAATCAAATTCTTATCAAGCAAATCCATTAAGGATATTATTAATTTTAATTTTCAAAAAATCAAATATAAAATCCTTTGATATTTATCCTATAAATTATCAAAGATAATCATTAAAAAATAATTTTTTAAAATTTTCAACTTTTGAAAATATTATCTCATTAATTTAAAATTTATTTAATCAAATTAAATAAATATTAATTTTCATAATTTAATAAATAGATACATTATCTATTGATAAATATATTAGGATAACATTTGTCATAATTTCCAAACAAGAGCTTTATGGAATAATTAGAGTGTAAAATAATTCATAATTATTTTATATAATTCACAATTATTTTTCTTCGTAATTATAATCGTTCGAACAGTGATAGAAGACGACGAGGGGACCGATGGACCTATAATTCTAAGCTCCAATAATTCCGTCGATTAATTATAAACTCTTTTATTAATCAAACGAAATTATTAATTCTGGAGTAACTCCACTAAATATCCAGAATTGCACTCTCAGAATTATAGAATTAATTACTCAAAGTGTTCGTCCATTGATATAGTCATTACCTATGCAGTGATCCTCCATAACAGATTCGTAAAGGAGCTAGGTATAAAATATATGTTAACCTCTCCAATTACATCTTTATCCTTGACTTCCATTAGTTCTCAAGTGAACAATTAATTCATAACTTTTATGAATTTGCACGCTAATCGTTCAGGTCCTGAACTAACAAATAAGAGAATCTTATGAACAAATTTCATTATATTAGGTTAGTATTCCCAACTATTCATTCAACTCATTCCCAAAATACAAGGTTGTAACACCCCGGTAACCTAACGGCTACTAAGTTAGGAATGACATAATACTTGATATATGATCGTATAAAAATGTGTGTTAGGCTCATGAAATTAATTTAGGCACATACGAAAATTCTCCGAAGAAATGATATGGAATTCATTATAAAGTTCGGACAACCATTAGTATTCAAGTTGTAACTTTTTCATACGATCTCTGATTTTTATGAATTTTATATCGTCGGAAAGCTAAGACCGAGATCTACAACTTTCAAATTAGATATATCTCTGGATTCGAACTAAAAACAATCTCAAAATTCGGATGAACAATACGTATGGACTAAACTGGAGAATTCTTAAAGTTTCAAACATTTCTTATTATTTCATCTTTTGTAAATAGCCCCTAGTATATAAAGGGGACATAACTCTTTCATCCCTCATTTTTTTGAGAGGAGAAAACGTGAGAGAGGGAGAGGATGCAGAATATTTTCATCATTTTTCCACCAAATTTAAGTTGATTTAAGGGTTTAATCACACATGCAAGCTTAGAAGAAAGAAGAGGAAGCTTAGGGGATTATGCTAGTGAAGAAAGAAATGAATTCAAGGTAAGGAAATGTTTTACCCAAACTTGAAATGATGATGTTTTAGTCATTTAGTAATTGATTGGTGTTATTGACTTGAGATTGTTGATGTTTAGCTAATTATTATGTTAAGTAGTTCTTAATTTAGAAACCCCCAAATTAAGAAAACCCTTGATATTGGAATGCAATGTAACATATGGAAATAGATATTCTGATTTGATGATATTGGAGTGAATTAATTGTATTTGGATGGATGATAACATGTATTTGATTATAAGTTGTTAGAAGGATGATTGGAAGTTGAATTCTTGTGTTTTAATGTTGAAGTGTTGAGAAATGCTTGTGTGAGGATGTTAAAGTTGGTTGATGTTATATTGTGTTATAGAAATGGTGAAGTTTATGAACTTGACACACCAAGTGTTTGATGAAATTACAAGCTCATATTAAATTATGAAATTGGTATGTTGGGCAGTAAGTTTAATGAAGACATATTCTGGACATGGTATAATAATTTGGTTGTATCTGGCGTTTTTTATGCCCAAATGATGAAGCGTAAATTTCTGGGTAAACTAGACACATAGAGGAGTAACATATCCAAAATTTAGAATTTTTGGACTTAAGATGAGACCGGAATGAATTTTTGAAGTCGGGCAATCTGCCGCCCCTGTGTCCAGTTTTTCTGGTTGCACAGCCCTTGAACTTCAGACTATAACTTGAGTTTCTGGTATCGGAGTTGAGAACCGTTAAAACCTACATAAACTAGATACATTATGGATCAATCTAGTAATACATCAGCTTCAGATTCATCTCCAATTAGTCACAGTGGATTTTTAAAGTTAGACATCAATCAGTAAATTTTCTAGCGATTGGTAAATATAAGTTTTTGCTACCTGATTTGCACAACTCCAAATCTAAACCTGTAAAATTCATAGGTTCCATAGATATATCTAACACTCTAGTATATTAAGTGACCATACATTTTATATATTCTTTCATGTGATGAAAATATTCTGAGTTATAAAGAACGAAAACTAATATTGTTTTGACTTTAGATCGGCTCCAGAACACTCGAAGGTCACCCATGTTGTGTACCATCCCTGATTTATCATAGCACTGTGAGTGGATACTTTTCTCTTATCTGGGAGTATTTATTTTTTAAGTTAATTGTGATTTCTGATATGATTTTGCTGATCACAGATTCATTGGTTTCATTAAAATGATGAGTTTATGTGAGTATGATATATGATTTTAATAAAGTTTGGTTTCAGATAAATGCTTTAATGATGAAAATGATTTCAAAGATATGGATTTATGATTTTAGAGGCATGGGGGAAAAACCCACCTCAGATGTAACTTGATACATATATGGAATTGACGGATATGGAATTGACGGATATAATATTGATGGGTATCGGTATTGATACCAAGTATAGACGTGTGCACACGGGATACAAGACTAGAGATGACAGATGCCTCTAGATCCTGGGTTTTGGGCTAGAGGGACTGTGAGTACAACGCCTTTAGACCCAGTTTTCAGAGACAGGTTGGTGGCACTGATAGCACCACTGTTTACTGGTTTAGTGGCTTGGGGGACTGTGCGTACAACGCCCCAAGACCACGGGATTATTGTACAAGATGACCGATGATATTCTTACAGATGATTTTACATATGTTTTGTGAATGATTTTCACAAAGGTTTTGAAAAAGGAAATCTTGACTTGTATCTTATGGATTCAGAGACAGACTTTTGAGACATGATTATTTATTGTTTATTAAAGAAGTTCTCAAGAGAACTTACGATTTAAAGGAATACCATAAAATGATTCAAAGCAAAATAAACTATTTCTTAAAATGATTTTGGTTTTAGAACCATGGATTTCTATGAAGTTTTTCAGTTTAGTTTTGAAATGTCCACTCACTAGGTCGTTCAAATGACCTAACCCCCCACTCCCAGTGTTTTTATTTTGCAGGATCTCCCATAGGGCAAGCTCGAGAGGACGGATACTGTCGGCAGTCACTTGGGTGTTGAGTCCACCAGATTGAGTCCAGAAGTCATCATAGTCAATGTCAAGTAAATGTTACATGGCATACATTGCATAGTTTCAGTCTTTGAGTGTGTCAAACTTTGGATTTCTAATGTAAAGTACATTTAAGTTCATTGTATGGAAACTTGAGATGCATTTCCATGAGTATTGTGTTGGGCATTGGACCATTTGTATGACTTATGTTTGGGATGAGTGTAACAGTTTTGATCAGTTAGTTTGGTTTGAGGCTCAGGGGGATAGTACGGCATATTCCCTGCCGGTAACATCTTCCGGTTTGGGGATGTTACAAAGGTTTACGAAATGTATTAAATACAAAGCCATGCCGAGTAAATTAAAGAATAAATTAATATGATATAGGAATCTGCTAAATATAATGAATTAAGATTATCACATATATGACCATAATTATGATAAAATTGATGTTCTATATTTAACGGAATTATTAGAACTTTTCAATTTTATCGGGTCCTATCCAATATAATTTTATTATATAAAATACATTCATTTTTATGTCTCTACATAATATAGTCTGGATAGAACTATACCATTCATAATGGAATGAACTGTATTTATGACTTTGGATTTGAAAATTCCCAACATCAAATCATAATCATGGATAAATTTTGATTATTTCTCTTTAAATTTTATCCATGTATATATGCATGTAACATTTTACATACACATATATGTTTAATTTAAAGCTACATAAATAATCACGGAATTTTCATGAATTTTATAAAGCAAATCAAAATGCATACATGGAATAAAATAGAATCACAAATTTATTAATCAATCATGTTTCGAACATATTTGCTTGTCGGGTATAAAAATCCCAACACTTTTTGTTTTTGATCGACACCAAGATTCAAGGGCCATGGTTTTTTTCTCTAATATCATTTATACACATGATGTATATTTTTTTAGAACGTAATCTCGGCTTTAGTTTGAGAAAATTTACAATACAACGGAGATATTACGTTATATGTGTAATAATTCAATAATTTATTGCTACGCGTGCTAAAATATTAAAAAAATAATTAAAAAATTGATATTAAATCATATATGTCATTTACAAATTTGTTAGTGATATCACATCACCCGTACTTCCGTTACACCAAAAAATTACTCTTTTAGTTGATACGTATATTTTTTAAGAAAGTCATATCGACTCTAGTTGATATTTTCATTACTTGTTTTGCTTTGTTCTAGTGAAATTTTGATTTTTCATGTTAGAATTTATTTAGCAACAGAAACTTTAACACAAGAACTTTGAATATAAATAAAAGAATTAGTCGGATGATTTTAGGGAAGCGTACATGATTTAGAATCCATATCTGCAGTGAAAATTTTGACAGATCTATTGACAGTTTGCACTAAGAAAATCATCTTCTTCTTCCCTCTTCTTGATGGTAAGAAACTTACTTTTATGCCTTAATTTATTAAGCTTTCAACATTTCGCTCTCTTTAACTCCATCGGCAATTGAACACAGAATTGCCCAATTTGTGTGTATTTGCTGTGTGTGTTTTCAATCAAATTGAATGCAAAAGCTATATCAAGCATATATATATATATATGCTTCTGACGGATTTGTTACACTTACTCCTCATAAACGGAGCAAGTCAAATAATGTAACAAATACACAACAAGAGTAAATTAAGTATAACAAATACACTTAATGAGAGAGACCAAAAACTTAATAAATAAAATCAATCTTGAAGCTTATTGAGTAAGTTATTATAGGAGAGTGAGGGTGAGATATTAGATCACTAATTTATGGTATGTAATGGGCTCACCCATCAAAAGCTCATAACACCTCCAAAGCCCACTCTAATGTCCACACATCAATTAATATAGAGTCCAGCCCACTTTATTAGATCGGAAAATTGGGCTTCACAGTTTTTATTACAAAATCAATTATCTTAGCGCTTTATTAAAACCTGTATCACAATTAGTAGAAGACCATAATTAGAATAAAATATTCTAACATTCTCCCACTTGGGCGATATCAATTGTAAATATTTTAATGTTAAGAATACTTTATAGATCCAAAATTGGTTCAGAAACAACTCTACTATATCATTTCGTCCAACAAGATCGTAGATATAGAATCATAGCGGTACCTACATTATAATGCAACATACTCCCTTCCATGGTCACGTATATCAAACAACCTTATCGACATGAACAATATGTGATAGAGCAGTAAGATACAATAGCACTCACTTTATTATCTAAAAAAATGTGTTATTTTCTCTTTCGGTCATCAATTTCTCTACTTTATGCAGCCCAGGCACGCATGAGAAATCAAGACTTAAATAATAAATATTTGTGTCTTTTAATACTTTATTATCTCGAGATAAACTTTATGTGTCACAAGACATACCAACAAGGCTTTGTAACTTTATGCCCCAAGACAATGCTTATGATTGACACTCATCATAAGACTTTACACAATGATATATCAAACAATAAACATTAATATCTTCCAATGAAGATGCTCCTTTATAGATAATCAATGCAAAATATACAAAATACATGTACAAAAGTACAAACAAAATAACATAGAGCATTGATGCCTCCCACTAACCTAGGGTATCAAAAGACTTTACCAAACCCATACAAGCAACATGCTTTACAAAAATAATGGGTAGAAGACCTTTGGTCAGAGGATCAGCAATTATATCATCTTCACCGATATGCTCTACAAGAATGTCACATTTCTTAACTAGCTCCTTAATTGTCAAGTATTTGACCTCCATATGCTTTGACCCAGTGATATTCTTATTATTTTTTGCAAATAATACAGCTAAAAGATTATCTCAATATAACGTTATAGGTCTAGAAATAGAGTCAACAACTGACATTTCTTTAATGAGATTTCATAGCCAAACAGCCTGTGACGCTGTATCAAAACATACTACAAACTCAGCCTGCATTATGGAAGAAGTTACTAATATCTTCTTGATACTTTTCTCAGATATAGTTCCACCTGCTAGCATAAACACATATCATGATGTAGATTTTCTATCATCTGAACAACCAGCAAAGTCAGAATCTGTATACCCTACTAGTTCAAGATTCTCAACCTTTCTGTATGTCAATATATAATATTTAGTCCCCTTTAGATATCTAAAACTCTCTTGGTAGCAGTCCACTGTTCTTTTCCAGGATAAGATAAAAATCTTCCCAGTATACCAACTGTAAATGCAATGTCAGATCTAATGCATACCTGTGCATACATCAGGCTTCCTACTGCACTAGCATATTGTGAGACGATGTCTCTACCTTATATTTAAATTAAATAAAAAAATTTATCCTTTTAAAATTTGTAACCATACACCCACTTTCCTTATAAAACTCAACCACCCCTTCTATTTAAAATAACTAAACCTAGTTTTCTTTTTCTTTGTTGTGTGCATAGTGTGCGTGAAATAAAATAATATCAGGGTTTTGAAGCTTTTATTTCCAGAAACCAGTGAGCAACTAGAGGGAGAATCGGAACCGTAGAGAGAGAAAATGAAACAAGTTTAGAAAGATAAAGTGGACAAGAGAGAGAGAAAAAGGCTCGTTAGTCATCTTCTAATCACCTTTTTTGGTGAGTGACCACTCCAGGAAAATTCCCTCGCCTAGACGAAGTCAATGCCTCCGATCCGACTGCCTGAAGCCGCCGCACGCTCCACCCACATGCCACTGCGTCGCTACTCCATGCGCCGCCATGCGTGCTGTACACCTCCCGGACCATAATATTTCCCTCATCGAGATACGTGGGTTAGACACCTCGTTTACCCAATTCGGACCTTTATTTGTTGTGAAACGAGCCAAAATCGAGTGTTAACGATATTCGATCGTTCGTCGATGGCCACCTAGCATCCGTCATTACCACCACTGTCGTTGTGATCCTGGTAATGTGTACTGTCTGTTGATCACCTCGTTCTGAAATTTCGAAGTCGTTGGAGCTCGGTACGTTATATTTTACAGTTTTAGGGGTATAATTGTAATATTTTGAAAGTTTTAGACTTATTCATAAATTGACATTTTTAGGGACTTAAATGTATGAATTCTGATTTCTAGTGAGTGATAGGTGATAAATGAGAAGTTTGGGACTAAATTAATAATATTGGAGAGTATTGGAGTTAAATTTACAAATTTGAAAAGTTTAGGGGTAAAATCATAATTTTAATAAAATATAGGGACCTTATCGTAATTTATAATCTTTCCAGATTTTAGCGATGACATATGGATATAGAGAGTTTTTCGTGGATTGAGGTAAATACAAAATAGGGATATTCATAGGGTCGGGTCGACCCGCGACCTGACCCTATCCGACCCGGTCGGGTTTAAGAATTTTAAAATTCAATTTCGGGTCAATTTTGACCCGACCTGAAATGTCGGGTCAAGTCACGGGTTTTAGTTAGAAAACTTGGGTCTGACCCGACCCGACCCGATGTTAATAATATATTAATTATCGTATATATATTTTTAATGATACAACTTTTACAAGTAACAAGTGTAGCTGAAATGGTTAAGTCATTCCTGAGTCTTAAGATGGTTATCGGTTCGAATCCTAACTTCATCAATTTTTGAAATTTTAATTTATTAAACAAAAATGTAGATGGTGAGATTCGAACTCAAGATCAGTTGGATATTACTCATTTACTTTCTTATTTCAGCCACGCGTCTACCTTGTTATATTTGAATCAATGAAATATATATTATATTTACTGAATTTTTATGGTGACCCGACCCGACCCGACCCGTAGTTTTTTTACCCGACCCATTCTGACCCGACTCAATCGGGTCATTAAAAATCAAAAAGACCCGACCCGTGAACACCCCTAGCACAAAGCATGATGATTCCCTTAACATAAATGTTTGATGGTTGATATTTGATATATGAGTTTATATACTATAGTATCAATATATTTATACATATATGTTTGGAAAATTGATTGAGTAAGTGATAGCATGAGAACATAAATTGTGAATATAAATTTTGGGTATAATTACATGCTTGTACTATGAATTGAAGTATTTGAGTATTATATGATTTTGAGATGAGTTTATGGATGAAATGCGATGAGATGTCTTGTATTGGATGTTGTGTGAGATTATTGTTATGCTGCCGGATTTAGTATAATAGTGATCGAAAATTCGAGATTATGCGAGATTAGCAGAGACGTGTGGTTCAATCCCCTCTTGCATATTTATTCGGGATTATACGGTGGGAAACCTTTGGAGTATGAGAGGGACTCTCTCATTGGTTTCAATACATTATTATACCGAATCTGGATAACAAACCTTGTTTGATTAAGATGTATTGTTGTGAGTATGTTTTACCTAAGATAGCTTTTATATATTAATTGTTGTTTTCATATATATATACACACATACATATTTTGTTGGTGAGATCATGTTGAGAGTATGAGTATTTTTACTTACTGAGCTCTTTAAGCTCACCCATCATTTCCCAAAAATCACATGTAGTTCACTAGCGCAACAGTAGCAGTATTAGTACCAGGATTTGGCTCTTTGTCACAACCGTCAGTTGGGTTGGTCCAGACATTTCTTTTGGCTTTTGAGATATGAGATATATGACACACTCATGTTTTCACGTACTTTTAGGTGTAAATATTTATTTGAGATTTATTGGATTGCATTTTATGGAATATTATTTTTCTTTGCAAATTTTGGTTCAGTTGCATGACATATAGGTGCTCGAGCTGAATGATTCGCGGACCCCTTTCTGGGGTTGGGCCCGCTCTAGGGAGAGGGTCGTGATACATATGGCACTGCCTTCATGGAATCTCTCTCAACCACATTCTCAGGTGACTGTGTCAGGCTCAATTTATCACTTTTAGCAATTGACACATCCCAAGATTTACAATCATGCATACTGAATCTCTTCAGTATCCGATCAATGTATGCTTTTTGAAAGAGACCTAATACCTTTCGAGTTCTATCTCTATGGATTTCAATACCCAGAACAAAAGATGCTTCTCCAAGATCTTTCATATCAAAATGTCTAGACAATGACTGTTTTATCTCATACAACATTCCTAGATCGTTACATGCAAGCAAAATATCATCCATATAGTGAATGAGAAAGATATATTTTCTCCCGCTGATCTTGATATATATGCATCTATCAACTTTACTTTCCACAAAGCCTAAAGAGGAGATTACATTGTCAAACTTTAGGGACCACTGACGTAAGGCTTGTTTCAAACCATAAATAGACTTTTTAAGTCTACAAACAAGATGGACTTCACCATCTTTTTGAAATCCTTCAGGTTTTACCATATAGACCTCTTCGCTTAATTCTCCATTTAGGAATGCAGTTTTAACATCCATCTGATGTAGCTCTAAATCATAATGAGCTACTAGTGCCATGATTACTCTAAATGTATCTTTAGAAGATACAAGAGAAAAAGTTTTAGTATAATCAATTCCTCTTCTCTGAGTAAATCCTTTGGTAACTAATCTGGCCTTAAACCTCTCAATATTCCATTTGCAGTCTTTCTTGATCTTATAGACCCATTTACAACCAATAGGTCTACAACCTTCAGGTAATTCGACAAGCTCCCACACACCATTATATCTCATAAATTACATTTCATCTCTTATTGCATTCCACCATAGATCAGATTGAGAACTAGAAACGGCTTCTTTAAAAGTTGTTGGATCTGTACAATGGCTTATGTCATAATCAATCTCATTTAAATAAACTTCACAATAAGAGGGAACAGCAGACCGCCTTACCCTGATTGACCTTCTTAATGGAACCTCTGCAATTATATCATGTAATGGTGGAACCTCATATTCTGTATGAGTTCCTCCTCTATAACTGGATTAGTTGCAGGTGTAGGTTCCAAGGTCTTAGACTGTATGGGTATAGGTATATGAACAATTCTGGTCTGTTGTCCTTGATTTGAGATTTTTGTATGATTATCATTATCAGCCACATCAAATTTCAAGAACTTAACTGTCTGTGATTCTACAATCCTATAACCCCATTCTCTATAGTAGAATCTGTAGCCTTTAGAATGATTAGGGTATCCTATAAAATAGCAAAGAGTAGATTTGGATTGCAACTTACCTTCAGTGGGATTATAAAGGCACACTTCTGAAGGACATCCCCAAACACATAGATGACTCATGCTAGGTTTCCTACCAGTTCATATTTCAAAAGGAGTTCTAAAATCATATTTACTTGGAACTCTATTGAGGATGTATAAGGCTGTTTTAATTGCCTCACCCCAAAGGAAGTCTGAGAGATTAGTTCTAGACATCATACTCCTTACCATCTCTTGAAGGGTGCGATTCCGCCTTTCGGCCACACCATTCTGTTCAGGACTACTTGGCATAGTAAATTGACTTACTATTCCACAATCTTCTAAGTATCTGGCAAACAGTCCCTTTATTTGTCCATTGACCCCATGTTTACCATAATACTCACCACCCCAATCAGACCTAACAATCTTGATAATTTTCCCAATTATTTCTCAACTTCAGTCTTGAAGATCTTGAATTTATCAAGGGCTTCAGACTTTTCCTTAATCAAGTACATATATCCATAGCGGGAAAAATCATCGATGAATGTTATATAATACTTATTATTGCAAATAGTGGGTGAATAAGGTCCACTTATGTTTGTATGAATAATTTGCAAAAGATCGGAGCTACAGGTGGATTCATTTTTCTTTATTTTAGTTAGTTTACCCTTACAACAGTCAACACATGTTTCTAGGTCACTGAAGTCAAGAGTAGGTATGATATCATACTTTATTAACATTTCTACTCTTTCCTTAGAAATATGGCCAAGACTTTTATGCCATAACATGGATGACTTTTCCTTTATTAAGGGTCTTTTGGCAACTTATTCGACATTATATGAATTGAAATAGACTTCATTTAATGCTAAACAGAGAATGTACAATCCGTATGACAAAACACAATGACCATCTTTATTTGAGTTAAAAAATACAGATACAGAACCTGTATTAAACCCAAAACCATAACCTTATTTGTCGAGTACAAATACTGATATCAAGTTTCGTCTAAAAGATGGTACATATAAAATACTTGTCAAAACAAGTTCATAATTGGAGTCTAGTTTTAAACAAACATCTCCAATATAATATACTTCCACCAATTCATTGTTGCCTACTATGAGCTTGAACTCATCCTTATTTGGTTTCCTTTTTTTTATGAATCCCTACAATGTGAAAGCAATGTGATTAGTTGCTCCACTGTCAAGCCACCGAGAACTGGATGTGGCATCAATATAATTAGATTCACATACAACAAAAACCAAAGAATTACCCAAATGCTCATGTTTCTCTAACCAAACTTTACACCTGCGGCTGCAACACTCTGACTTCTTATGCCCTTTCTTTTTACAAAAGAAACATTTAAGTTCTTTCTTGAATATACTTTTAGTGCCACCCATAGCACTTGTCTGACCAGTTTTATTGTAATTCTGAACATTACCAGAAGTTGAAAATTTAGATTTCTTACATTTCTTGCGAGGCTTAGAAACAATGAGAGCTATATCTATACGCCCTGCCTTAAGTTTCTCTTCCTCATCAACACAAATGGCAATGAAATCATTAATATTCCATGGTTCTTCCTTCGAATTGTAAGTAGTTATAATTTTACCAAACTCTATAGGCAGAGTATTCAATGCTTGATGGACAATGTAAGCATCTGGAAGAACAATGTTAAGGTTTTTCAGCTTGTTCTGAATATGGACCATCATCATAATGTACTCCCTAACACCTCTGTTACATAATTTCTTCAGAATGGTACCAATTTCTGCATTGATTGAGACTTTACATCTTTCAGATACAGTTGTCACGAAATATTTTACTATAGAGGTTTCTGGAAGACCAATTAGAAAATGCTCAGGAATTGATCTCTTTATAGTCAAATAGCACAAGCGGTTTTACTTATGTCATACTGTATGCAGCTACTTATCCGTATCAGTACTGGAACTATTAATATTTGGTGGCTTAAGAGTATTCATAGCAAGATCTATATCTGCTAATTCCATAGCCAACAACACAACTCTCTTCCACACTTTAAAATTGGAGCCAGTCAACATCTCTATAGTCACAGTGTTATTGTTAACTGAAAAGGTGACTGAAAAATAAATAACAATGCAATTCTTTAGTTTAAAAACAACACAAGATAATAAAAACTTCAAGTCATAAAAGAGTATTATACCAAGAATTTTAGCACATTACTGTATAAACATCGTTGGGCAGAATATACAATATGTAATTAAAAATTCTTCATCTAAGACGATTCAGAAACTTATCCAATCCTTGTAAGTTTACCACCTTTAGGTGAATAAACCACTCAGACTAGTCAATTCCCAACTATATGTCTCATATGTAACATTTCTAAAATTTAACATACAATCCACATCTTTGGACAAAAGACTGTACATCAAAAAATAGAAACATCCCTAAAAATGTGAGACCGTCATCACTTAAAAGATTCAGTAAAAAATGTCACTTTGGTGGCTGCAGTTTCACTAAACTCATAAGTAATTTTCACATCGGGAAACACCTTATATTATCTTGAAAAATAACATTTATAATGTAATTTTATACTTTATAGAAAAGAGGCTAAATTATCTATAAAATTACATCCCTAAATATTGTGAAAAAATTTATGAGATAAATTAATTCTTTATATTTACGGATTTACCTATGTGTCACAAATAAATTAATTGCATTGAAATTTTTCTTTATGAGAGACAATTAATTCTCTCTAACAAATAACAATTTTTAGACCCATGTATAAATTAACTTTATGAGATAACAATTTATCTCTTTAATTATCACACAAAATTAATTATGACTTTATTTATAAATTTTGAGATAAAATTGAAGTTAAAATAAAATCATGTGATCAAATATAATACTTGGAACCTGTATGCTATTATCTAAAGATCTTCATGCTATTATCGAGAAACCTAATGGATATTAGCCAAAAATGCAATGCACGCGCCGACAACTTTTAACAAAGCCTGTCAGTCACCCGCCCAAACATAAGCATTATATAATGCTTCCATGATAATGCATTTGTTGAAAATCAAATCATTTGGCTTTTCAACAAATCCATTATTTTGCTTTAGAAAAAGCAATATCAATTATTTTTTTTAAAATTATCTTGACTGCCGAAAGCAAATGCAAAATAATGTTTGCTTTTCATTATAACAAATGCGCATACATTTCCCCAATTTCAGATCCAAACTTATTTTCATCATATTTAATCCAATAACCTAATGTGTTTAAAAATTAGATTAATTAATAATAATCATCAACATATGAAAATAATATGGATTCAAAAAAATATCATCCGAAAAAATTCATAAATTCTAAGATTGTGTTCCTGAAGCTCTGATACCACACATTAGAATTTATTTAGCAACAAGATCTTTAACACAATAGCTTATAATATAAATAAAAGAATTAATTAGATGATTTTATGGAAGCGTACCTGATTTAGAATCCATATCTGCAGCAGAAATTTTGACAGATCTGTTGATAGTTTGCACTGAGAAATTTGTGGATGCTGGTTTTCTCCTGAGATCCACAATCAGAATTTGCAGGTTGGGGGCACTAGCGATCCTGCAAAAAAAAAAAGGTAGAGTGAGGGGAGTAGACTATCCACCGGTGTGGTGGGTGTCGGGGGCACTCCGACGCTCAAGTCAGTAGTATGAAATGAGCTGTAAATGAGTAAAATGTGAAAGCAATGTTTGTTGTTACCTTGACCTCTTTGGGTAGCCGTGAGGGCGGTGACAAGTGTTTAAAGGAATGGAGGGCTCAGAGGGCTTGTGTCAGAGAACATAAGCTTGTCTGAGAGAGGTCAAGCTCTCCTATCTTGTATGCTGAGTTACGTATCCTTTTATAGATTGAAGGAATCATCCTTATAGATGTCAGATGAGCTGTATATGAGACCCACAACGTGCTGTGATTTCTGGTAATGAGGCCTCTCACATGTTTATTATTTCTGCTTTCGGTGGGAGGATAATTTACATGTGGAAATATATTATTTGTTGGGAAAAAGAGAGAAATGGTTGGTGAATAATTAAAGTGATTTGTCTTTTTGTTTTTGTAAATGGTTTAGAGTTTAATGGGCTGGGTTATCGCTTTGGGCCTCACCTGGTGTTGAGTTCGAAGTGAAATGATGGTTTTGCCCTTAGCCCAAATTTGGCCCATACAGTTTGTCTCATACTCTATAAGTAAAGAAGTTCTTGATATTGAGAGTATTTTTATGCATGTCGTACGAAACATGATATGTAAGAGTACCTGTCAGAATTCTAGGTACTTTTATTTTTATCGTCTGGGTTTAATGTCTTCTTCTGTGCAGAATCTTTTCAAGTTGTCTGGTCAAAATGTAGTCCATGTCATGAACTCGACTCGACATGAGTCTATGGGGGATGTCCCCGGTCGACTGAACCAGATGAAGGTCAGTATTATCTCCATACTACTAGTCAGGGACCAGTGGAGTCTTCAAATTTTTCTAGACGAGATGAAGGTCATGTGTTGAACTCGACTCTACATGAGCCATGGGGAATGTTCCTAGTCAACTGAACCAGATGAAAGTTCATGAGTTATTTCACACGACATATGTCGTCTGGACTGTAGGAAGTCCATGTCTTCATTTGACTCGACATTAGTCCATGGGGGATGTCCCCGGTCAACTGAACCAGATGAAGGTTCATGAATAAATTCATTTGACTCGACATGAGTCAATGAGGGATGTTCCCAGTCGACTGAACTAGTTTAAGGTTCATGAGTTATTTCACACGACATTATCGTATGGATTGTAGGAAGTACATGTCTTCATTTGACTCGACATGAGTCTATGAGGGATGTTCCTAGTCGACTGAACTAGTTTAAGGTTCATGAGTTATTTCACACGATATTATCGTATGGACTATAGGAAGTCCATGTCTTCATTTGACTCGACATGAGTCTATGGGGGATGTCCCCGATCGACTGAACCAGATGAAGGTTCAGAAGTAAATTCATTTGACTCGACATGAGTCTATGAGGGATGTTCCCAGTCGACTGAACCAGTTTAAGGTTCAAGAGTTATTTCACACGACATTATCTTATGGACTGTAGGAAGTCCATGTCTTCATTTGACTCGACATGAGTCCATGAAGGATGTTCCTAGTCGACTGAACCAGTTTAA
This sequence comes from Zanthoxylum bungeanum, assembly GCA_019454045.1. NCBI lineage: Eukaryota > Viridiplantae > Streptophyta > Magnoliopsida > Sapindales > Rutaceae > Zanthoxylum > Zanthoxylum bungeanum. Next base: position 23,826 of record SKCR01038217.1, on the reverse strand, counting down.
GGTTCAGAAGTTATTTCACACGACATTATCGTATGGACTGTAGGAAGTCAATATCTTCATTTGACTCGACATGAGTCTATGGGGGATGTCTCCGGTCGACTGAATCAGATGAAGGTTCATGAGTAAATTCATTTGACTCGACATGAGTCTATGAGGGATGTTCATAGTCGACTGAACTAGTTTAAGGTTCATGAGTTATTTCACACGATATTATCGTATGGACTATAGGAAGTCCATGTCTTCATTTGACTCGACATGAGTCTATGAGGGATGTCCCCGATCGACTGAACCAGATGAAGGTTCAGAAGTAAATTCATTTGTTCCAATTGTTTTAATAGGTCAGTGTTGAAGCTTTACATGGTTGAACTTTTCCCCTCCAAATTTCGTAGTCGTTCTTGAATTATGGCTAACTGGGCGGCTGTAGGATTCGTTGTGTGTTCGCTGCTTGAAGCTACAGATAGTTATGTTTGTAAGGATTATAGAATGAGATATCTTTGCATGTTATGAATCGCTAAGGCCCCACGGTGGGCGCCAAATTGTGGATGCTGGTTTTCTCTCGAGGTCCACAATCAGAATTTGCAGGTTGAGGGCACTAGCGATCCTGCAAAATAAAGGTAGAGTGAGCGGGAGTAGACTACCCACCAGTGTGGTGGGTGCCGGGGGCACTCCGACGCTCAAGTCAGTAGTATGAAATGAGCTGTAAATGAGTAAAATGTGAAAGCAATGTTTGTTGTTATCTTGACCTCTTTAGGTGGCCGTGAGGGCGGTGACAAGTGTTTAAAGGAATGGAGGGCTCAGAGGGCTTGTGTCAGAGAACATAAGCTTGTCTGAGAGAGGTCAAGCTCTCCTCTCCTGTATGCTGAGTTACGTATCCTTTTATAGATTGAAGGAATCATCATTGTAGTTGTCATATGAGCTGTATATGAGACCCACAACGTGCTGTGATTTCTGGCAATGGGGCTTCTCACATGTTTATTATTTCTGCTTTCGGTGGGAGGATAATTTACATGTGGAAATATATTATTTGTTGGGAAAAAGAGAGAAACGGTTGGTGAATAATTAAAGTGGTTTGTCTTTTTGTTTTTGTAAATGGTTTAGAGTTTAATGGGCTGGGTTATCGCTTTGGGCCTCACCTGGTGTTGAGTTCGAAGTGAAATGACGGTTTTACCCTTGCCCCAAATTTGGCCCATACAAAGATCACCCTCTTCTCTTCCCTCTTCTTGATGGTGAGAAATTTACTTTCCCTGAAAGCTTCCTTATGCCTTAATTTATTAAGCTTTCAACATTTCGCTATCTTTTACTCTCTCGGCAATTGCACAAAGAATTGCCCAATTTGTGTGTATTTGATGTGTGGTATTGGAAATTAATTATTAAGTTAATTTTTTAGTGTTGTTAAATAACAAAAATTAGTAATAATTTCATTTGGAAATTATTAAGTTAATTATTTGGTGTTGTTAAATAACAACAATTAGTAATAATTTCATGTTGGAAATTATTAAGTTAATTATATGGTATTGTTAAATAACAACAATTAGTAATGATTTCATTACTAAGTAAACAACAAGAATTGTTAATCAAATAATTAAGTAACAACAAGAGTTGTTAAGTGACAACAATTAGTAAAATGTTAAATGGGGAACATATGGTACACCCATGATTGTAACATTTTTGGAAGGGTTAGAAAATGTCATTATGCATCCTAATAATGTGATTAATAGTAATCAATGCATGTGATTACATAGTGACTTGATTTCCCTCCTATAAATAAGACCATTTGCTTATTGAGTTAAACAATCAATTAAGTTTGATTAAGAGGTCTCTACAAGCATAAAAGGTATGCAATTGTGTTGTGGTTAGTATAGATTTATTTCAATTAGCATGTAAATAAATCTAGGACTAGTAATACATGTATGGTTAGATCCTAAGAGGGCAAACATGTAAATATATTAGGGATTATGTTTCCTAACATTGGTATCAGTAACTTAAATGCATGTATTCTAGTTGGATTACACAAAAATTGCATGAACATGCATGAAAAATGTTGAAAATGTTTCTGGTTTTTATTTTTTCAAAAATGATTTTCTTCCAACTTTGGGCCGTAATAACTCTCTATAGAAAATTGATAATCGCATGTTCAAATATGTTTTGAAAACTAGGTCATGAGATCTTCAATTTGTGTATATCATGTACTTAATTTGGATTAAAATTGAGAAAAATATGGACCCTAGAAGTTGGCTAGTTGAATCTGTTTTTACCCAGAAAAACACTCCCAGAAGAGTCGTACTACATGTCATCCGTTATTTAGAGAAGAGGACGACAAGTCGTCCGGATACTGTACGACAAGCCGTACGTGTGCCTTGTTTCCAGACGACATGTCATCCGGCTTATTGTACGACAAGTCGTACGCATAACACCAAGAAGGACGACATGTCATCCGAAACATGATCAAACGACAAGTCGGCTAGAAGTAAAAGATCCAAACGACATGTCATACGGCCACCGAACAAGCGGACGACATGTCGTCTGCGCGTGTGACTTTGGCCGAGGCTGTCAGCACGTGCGGGCGCGTGAGGGCGAGTGGGAGCCCGTGGCCGGCGCGTGGAGGCCCGTGAGGCATTCATGGGGCGCATGACTGGCGCGTGAACATCCGTGTTGGCCCATGTTGGTCATGTATGTATCGGTTTGCTTTGGTAATTCCGATCTGTCATGATTAAATGTCTATTCCTTTTGCATATTGTACTAATCGGCCATGATAAATTGTTTTATCATATAAACTTTGTGTTTATGTAAATGAATATCTTTATGATGTTTATTTTAGTTAATGTAACTTCGTGTTTCATTATATTGATTTTTCTTTGTATTTGTTGCAGAAAAATCATGCCGATCAGACAAAGAACTGCAAAAAGAGTTATGACATCCGCCCACAGTGAAAGATTGAAAGACATGTTGCTGGATTTGGATAAATATCGGATGAAAGAAGATGATGATATGATCTCGCATATAATTACCTTCAATAACATGTTACAAGAATCTATATGGGAGGGTAATTGGATAGGACAACCAAACAGACTGAGATACCTACGAAATACTCTCCCGGAAATATGGCAAAAAAGGCTTACTGATATTTGGAAATTAGTAACTCATACAGAAGAACTACGTGTTCAATACAACATAGCCATTGAGAGGTTAGCGATTGAGTATCTTCAATCTAAGGCAAATAATACCATTTTTCCCTTGATGTCTCGGAAACGTTGCAAGGATCCGAAATTTGCAATAGGTTTTCCATGGTTGTCCAAGATCAATTACCAGTTACCGAAAGATTTGAGGATTCTTATCCAAAGACTTTTATTCGTTGGAACACTAGAACCGGAAAAGTTTTAAGTGTTAGATATTAGTTTTTCTATGATAAAACTATGTTAATATTTATGTGTGTAATTATCTGTTACTTCATGGCATGTAATTATTATATTTATATGTATGAATGTTTCATGTTGATTTTGAATTTATGTAATTAAATCAATGATTGTCATGTACAATGGTCGCATGATTAAGATGTTCTAAGAATTTATGTAATTTTTTAGAAAATGATTTTACATGATTGATTATGTTGATAATATTTTTACATTGGGTAATTGGATGATGATTGGACACATAGTGGCCTTTTGACTCCAACCCCATTGAAGAATTTTATTAAACATAATTTGTTTCATGATAAAATAAATAAAAGTATTAAACATTGTGCATGAATGTCTGTAGAAACTTTGTGCTTTTAATATGGCTTCCGCAACAAAGAACATTATTGCTGAACTCAACAAGGGTGAGAAACTGAATGGCGATAATTATGAAATTTGGAGCATGAAAATCCAATATGTGCTAGAAGAACAAAAGGTTCTTGAAACTTTGAAAATGAGCATGGATGAACCTGAACAGGGCACTACGGCCCAACACAGGCGAGACCGAGAGGCTTATGAGGCCTGGAAGAAAAAGAATTCCATTGCCCGCATTACGTTGCTGAGCAGTATGGATAATGACCTAATGAAAGAGTTCAGGAAATATGACATGGCTAAGGACATGTGGTCCACACTAGCTGAAAAGTTTGGTAGTACCTCAATAACCAAACTCAGGTCACTGACAATCAAGTTTGACACATACAAGAAACGTCCTGAGTTCACTATGTCAAAACACTTGAGGCAAATGTCAAACATGATTACTGAACTGGCAGATGCTGGACATGTTCTTACAGATGAACAGAAAGTCCAAGCGGTCATTCGTTTTCTTCCAAATAGCTGGGAGCATATGAAAATGCATTTGACCCACAATGAGAGCATCAAAACCTTTGATGATGCCAAACGTCACCTTGAATTAGAAAGCGACCGCCTTGCGGCTGCTAAGTCAAATGCTGAAGTGTATATGACAGAAACTAGCAAACCAGGGGGTTTCAAAAAGAAAAAAATTTCATGGTGGTGGGTTCCAGTTCGGAAAAGAACAAAATTCTTCTAAGCCAGAAAAGAAACAGAAAACCAATCAACATGGGAAAGGAAAACGTCCTACCAAAAGAAAAACAAACATGGCAAAGGTTAAATGTTTTAACTGTGGTAAGAAAGGTCATTTTGCTCGTGACTGCACTGAGCCTAAAAAGGTGAATACCTTTCGTGCATATTTAAATGAAATATGTGTTTCAAGTTCAATCTTTCTAACTGAATCTAATCCTTTGTGGACTGTAGACTCAGGAGCCACAGACCATGTAGCGAAGGATAGAGATGCCTTCGTGGAATTTCGGCGAATTTCACTTGGGGTGAAGTGGATATATGTTGGCAACAACTCACGGGTTGAAGTCAAAGGCATAGGAACATGCAAGTTAGTCATGCATGGTGGAAAAACTTTACTACTACATGATGTATTGTTTGCTCCACAAATTCGTCGAAATTTAGTATCTGTGTTGGTTTTGGTTAATTTAGGTTTCAATTTGAACTTCCATAAATTTGGTGTTGATTTGTACTTAGGTACAATACACTATGGTTCTGGTTATTTTCTTGATGGTTTTATTGTATTGAATGTTGAGTGTTTCAATCACAATTCCAGTTTTTCGTTTGTTACTTCAACTGTCAATAATGATGGTGATGTAATTGTGTGGCATGCTAGACTTGGCCACATTGGCCAACAAAGAATGAACAGATTAGCCAAAGAAGGCTTTCTGGGAATATTGAGAAGGTAGAATTGTCAACCTGTGAATATTGTTTGGCAGGAAAAACTGCGAGAAAACCATTTGGAAAAGGGACTAGAGCAGAATTTCCATTACAATTAATTCATTCAGATATCTGTGGTCCAATGAATGTCAGGGCAAGGCATGGAGCATCTTATTTCATCACATTTATAGATGATTTTACTCGCTTTGGTTATGTCTATTTGATTGCTCATAAATCCGAAGCATTAGAATGTTTCAAGAAATTTATGAATTTGACAGAAAATCAATTGGAAAAGAAAATTAAAGCACTACGCACTGACCGTGGTCGTGAGTACTTATCTGATCATTTCAGAGAATTATGTGATGAAAAAGGAATTAGTCGTCAGTTGACTACTCATGCTACTCCTCAACAAAATGGTGTTGCGGAAAGAAGAAATAGAACTCTTCTTGAGATGGTTAGGTCTATGATGGCACAAGCAAATTTGCCTATAACCTATTGGGGTGATGCATTATTAACTGCCACATATGTACTTAACTGAGTGCCATCTAAATCTGTGTCCACCACACCATATGAGTTATGGACAGTTCGTAAACCAGATATTCACTTTCTAAAACCTTGGGGTTGTGCGGCTTATGTTCATGTGCGATCTCACGAACATGGAAAGTTAGGCCCAAGAGGAAAAAAGAGTATCTTCATAAGATATTCTGAACAATCAAAAGGATATGTTTGCATAGGTGAACATGAAAGTGGAGGCGTGACAGAATTTGAATCACGAGATATCACATTTTTAGAAAATGATTTTCCTAAGCAGGGAGAGATAGGTCAAGATTTATCTCTATATGAAACTCAAGATCACATGGATCACATGATTGGTGAACACTCGGGTTTACCTAATTCAAGTGGGAGTAATGAGAGAAATTTGAGAAAACATGATGAATCTGTTTCACATGAATCTCAAAATGATGAATTAGTTTCACACGAGTCTCATTTACGTGATCCGAGTGGGAGTGATGTACATAATCCTAGTGGGAGCAATGTGCACGATCCAAATGGGAATAATATCGAAAGTGAGGAATCAGTTCCACCACTAGAATCTCAATTGCGACGTAGTAATCGTATAGGCATTCCTCGACGTCGTTTCGATATCGAAGGAGAAACCTTTATGATTCTACCTCAAGATGATGAAGAACCTAGAAACATAAGAGAGGCTCTTCAGTGTCCTGCTAAGGAAAAATGGATGAAAGCAATGGAAGAAGAGATGGAGTCAATGAGGTCCAACCAAGTTTGGGAATTGGTTGATCTACCCAAAGGACGTAAAGCTGTTAAGAACAAATGGGTTCTTAAAATAAAGCGTAATGCCGATGGCAATATCGAAAGATATAAAGCACGACTTGTGGCAAAAGGGTATACGCAACAGGAAGGAATTGACTACGAAAAGACATTTTCACCTGTTGTAAGGTTTACCTCAATTCGCTTGATTCTGGCTATAGTAGCAAGTATGGATCTAGAATTACATCAAATGGATGTAAAGACTGTTTTTCTCAATGGAGAACTTGATGAAGAAATCTACATGGAACAACCAGTAGGTTTCATAAAAGAAAATGAAAAGAAAAATATGTAGACTTTTAAAGTCTATATATGGTCTCAAGCAATCGTCTAGACAATGGTATATACGATTCCACAATACAATCATTTCGAATGATTTCACAATGATAGATGAGGATCATTGTGTGTACACCAAGAGAGATAAAGATAAGTTCATTATCTTATCTTTGTACGTGGATGATATACTTATAGCCGGAAATGATAAGGAGTTTGTAAAACACATTAAAGAATGGTTATCATCTAACTTCGAGATGAAAGATATGGGTGAAGCTGCATATATTCTTGGGGTTAAGATCTCAAGAAATCGTTCAAAGAATTTATTATCTCTTTCACATGAGTCATATATAAAGAAAATTCTTGAACGCTTCCAAATGCAGGCTTGCAAACCCATTGATACTCCTATCACGAAAACTGAAGCTTTAAGTCGTAGATTGTGTCCTGAAACTCCACAGGAAAAGGAACAAATGAAGAAAGTTCCTTATGCAAATGCAGTTGGAAGTTTAATGTACGCAATGTTGTGTACTAGACCTGATATCTGTTTCGCTGTTGGAATGGTAAGTAGATACCAATCCAATCCAGGACTAGCACATTGGAAAGCAGTTAAAAGAATATTTAGGTACCTGAGAGGGACAGCTGATTACTCATTGTGTTATCAAGGAAATGATCTGCAATTGAGAGGCTATACTGATGCTGACTGGGGAGGAGATTTAGATGAAAGAAAATCTACCTCCAGTTTTGTTTTCTTGCTAAACAATGGTGCCATTTCATGGAGCAGTAAGAAACAATCTTGTATAGCCTTATCCACAATGGAGGCTGAATTTGTGGCCTTTTCATCAGCAGTACAAGAGGCTGTGTGGTTGAAAAGGTTCTTGGATCATTTGGGTATGTCAAATGAAGCTTCTGGTCCAGTATTAGTTAACTGTGATAGTGAAGCAGCGATAGCCTACACAAAAGACCCAAAATTCCATTGTAAAACGAAACATATAGATACCAAATATAACTTTGTGAAAGACATAGTTGCACGAGAAGAGGTAAACATGAAGTACATTTCTACGCAAGAAATGGTAGCAGATCCATTGACCAAGCATGTTCCTAGAGATGTCTTTGTTAGACATGTAAAAACTCAGGGATTGCGTAGATGTTAATGTGCTTACATATTATGATATGTATTTTTCCCAAATAATGTTTACTAATGTTAATACTCATTGATATTTGTGTTCAATGCTTACATGTTATTATGTTGATACATGTTTAAACAAATATAATATTTGTTAGTATGAGAAGTATGTCGGACAAGTGAATGATTGGCCCTCTCACACGGGCAATCGCCTCCATTACTTTGTGTTAATGGGAGATGAGACAAATTTTTAAGCTAATTATCTGAGTGATAATTTAGAGAGCTCAAGCTTGAAAATTAAGTAATGTCGTTATGGGGTCACTTTCTCTGTGATATGACCTAAGGTGAATAAGTTCGTTTCACCTTACTTGTCTTAATGTCAGTTATGAGTTAGACATTGTGTTTGTCTGAACTATAATATGTACGATATTTTATGAGACATGCGCTCCATGGGAAAAGAGAGAATACCGTAGCACATGTTTTCATACCATGTGTACATTTGTGACTATTAAGGGTAATACAAGTAAAAATCTCAGTCTTGATATTGTGTGAGACCCTTGAGATTATTTCAATCTCACATTGTACCATTTAGACTCTTGTCTGCTTCTTAAAACTTAGATTTGATGATCGTTATCTTGGAGTGTTGCTGAAAGATCATGAGAGATTCGATCTGAAAGAACATCTCTGGAAAAGCGAATTGAATCAAAGTTGAGAGATTCGAGAAATGAGAAAGATCATTATATGAGTAATATCACATTAGTTGTATTCACTGGTCGACCAATTATGTTATCTATGTGATCAAACATGATTGTGAATACAAAATAAATATTACATTCGAAAAGAGATCGAGAGAGATTTAATGTGATAAATGATCGAGGATACTGCATACATAATCCACTATGGTTCTATCCATTTTTCGAGCGGCTATATATTCCTAACAGATGTATAGCAAGTGAGCTCTCGAAGTATGCTGGTCGCACGAACAATTGCAAAGTATGAATTATTCTTGTAGAGATAATAAAAAGTGTTGATCCCATCATGTGTGAGTGGGAGATGTTGGAAATTAATTATTAAGTTAATTTTTGGTGTTGTTAAATAACAACAATTAGTAATAATTTCATTTGGAAATTATTAAGTTAATTATTTGGTGTTGTTAAATAACAACAATTAGTAATAATTTCATGTTGGAAATTATTAAGTTAATTATATGGTGTTTTTAAATAACAACAATTAGTAATGATTTCATTACTAAGTAAACAATAAGAATTGTTAATCAAATAATTAAGTAACAACAATAGTTGTTAAGTGACAACAATTAGTAAAATATTAAATGAGGAACATATGGTACACCCATGATGGTAACATTTTGGAAGGGTTAGAAAATGTCATTATGCATCCTAATAATGTGATTAATAGTAATCAATGCATGTGATTACATAGTGACTTGATTTCCCTCCTATAAATAAGACCATTTGCTTATTGAGTTAAGCAATCAATTAAGTTTGATTAAGAGGTCTCTACAAGCATAAAAGGTATGCAATTGTGTTGTGGTTAGTATAGATTTATTTCAATTAGCATGTAAATAAATCTAGGACTAGTAATACATGTATGGTTAGATCCTAAGAGGACAAACATGTAAATATATTAGGGATTATGTTTCCTAACATGTGGCTTGGTGGTGAAGGGTCCAGAATCTCACCTTGAGGTTCTGGGTTCGAATCCAGAGGATGCAACTTCTTGTAAGAGCCTGGGGCAGCCGGGGGTTTTACCTGCGCCGCGGCCCAGAATGGGTGGTTTGGTGGCGGGGTTCTAACGATTTAAAAAAAAAAAAAAAAAAAAAAAAAAAAAAAAAAAAGTGTTTCCAATCAAATTGAATGCACAAGCTATATAAAGTATGCATATATGTATATATATGCTTCTGACGGATTCGTTACACTTGCTACTCATAAACGGAGCAAGTCAACTAATGTAACAAATACACAGCAAGAGTAAATTAAGTATAACAAATACACTTAATGAGAGAAACCAAAAGCTTAATAAATAAAATCAATCTTGATGAAGCTTATTGAGTAAGTTATTATAGGAGAGTGAGGGTGAGACCTTAGCTCACTAATTTATGGAGTGTAATGGGCCCACCCATCAAAAGCCCATAACACCTTCAAAGTCCGCTCTAATGTTCACACATCAATTAATATAGAGTCCAGCTGACTTTATTAGATCGGAAAATTGGACTTCACAGTTTCTATTACAAAACCAATTATCATAGCGCTTTATTAAAACATCTATCACAATTAATAGAAGCTCATAATTAGAATAAAATATTCTAATATTTCAGCTTATTTATTCGGAATAATCTCATGATTTGTCCCCCTTAAGATTATTTCCGAATTATATTTGAGATTCTTGTGTACTTTATTATATGAAAAATGGAATATATGGCTGGTTAATTTTGAAATGATAAAATATGGAACCTACATTACTTAGGTACATCGTGCCTTCCAAATCAGGATATATAATTATCTATGAATTTAGACAAGTCCTCAATCCTATATTTGAAATCATCCGGCCATCCTTGACAGATATAATAAAGATGTGATACTATACTAATCATATCTAATAAGGACAAGATGAACCGGCCACTTTAGTCTTTTTATTGAATAGGAATTAAAAAAATGATAAAAAATGAATCAACCTTTTTTTTAATCATTTCTTGCTCATTTTATAGTATTTCTTATATTGTCCATAGTTAGAGGTAGATACTCTTTCTTTATCGAGTTTTCCCACTGTATTTATCGATCGAGTTAAATATTTTTAAGTTTTCTCATCACATTACATGATACCTAATTTTAATAATTGTGCCTAGGTTAAAGACCTAAGCAGCGCGTCCCGATGCGCTGTAATAGAAAAATGAGGCAGAATGTAATTTTTAGTCCGTGTTGCTACGTGAACTTGTGAGCATCGCGGCGCTACAACAACAAGCACGCGCATTGCGACACGCATGCGGTTTCTAGACTTCAAGAAATTTTATAGAAATTTAAACATGATGGTATCCAGAGCTCTCTATAAAATAATAGTCCATCCTAAGCCATAATTATCATAGTTTTGAAGTCTCCAAATATACTTTTGAGAGAAAACGAAGCACGTCAAGCAAGCACAGCACCGAGGTTCAGCACCAAGAAAGCAGAAGACTGTCGACTTCAACAAAGTTTAATATTTTCTTCTCTGTCTCGTTGCTTTTTTTAATATTGATTATTTATTTAGAATTCTCTCTCATGTGTTGTAACTAAACCCTTAATTTAGGATTGTGATGAAACTCAGTACTCTAATTTTATATAATTTATTTTTCTTATATATTGAGTGATTTATTGAACTTTATGTTTAATGCTTTTTATTGCTTAATCACCAATAAGATTAAAGTGGGAAACTTATTTGAACTTGAAAAAGGAATTTTATGTTTGGCCTTAGGTTCAATAACACATGATCTCATCTAAGGGATTTCCCTACAAGATAAAAATATACATGTATTGCGTGCGTAGTCATAATCGAAACATGATCTTAAAGAATTCGGATTAAATTGGTTGGCATAGAAAAATAGTTAATTAATTTATTCTGAATGTTTGCACTTGACAATCGAAAGAGGCTTGTAGATATTGTTGTGTTCCAGGTTAATAAGTTAATTTATTACACAAGAATAGAAAAATTAATTCATCTTTCGCATGGTACTGGGTGGATTCACAACCCTGAATGTTTTTCTCACATTGGTTGTTTTCGAAATTTTTATATTCGTCTTTATTTTTCATAGCCTTAGTTTAAATCAACTAAATTTCATAATTTAGATTCTCGTACGTAGTTATTCTTAATAATTAGTAAAATAAGTTATAAGTTATCGTGGGATCGATATTTTTTATATTATTTGAGCGATATGTGTGCTTGTGTAACGTGTGAAAATTGCTCGAAGGTAATTATTCTTAATAATTAGTAAAATAAGTCATAAGTTCTCGTGAGATCGATATTTTTTTTATATTATTTAAGCGATATGTGTACGTAACGTGTGAAAATCGCGATCACCACACATGTTAAAATTTTGAAATCATCCAACCATCCTTGACAAATATAATAAAGATGTGCTACTATACTAATCATATATAATAAGGACAAGATGACCCGGCCTCTTTAGTCTTTATATTGAATAGGAATTAAAAAAATGATTAAAAATTGAATTAACCTTTTGTTTTTCTTTTTGTGGGTTGAAAATGAACTTCATATAGAAACTTATAGAAAGCAAATAAACTAGTGTTAAATGTTGTAATAAGTTCTAGTGAGAGAGAGAGAGAGAGTAAGAGTATATTAATAGAGATGGAGAGGAGAAACAGTTACAAAGATGCAGTATTATTGACATCCATGGTAGGTGTAGAATGTGCAAATGTAGGGTTAAACATTCTATTCAAGGCTGCCACCATCAAAGGAATGAGCAACTATGTCTTCATCCTCTACTCTTTTGTTTTTACTACTCTTGTTCTCCTCCCTTTACCCTTCATCTTTCCAAGGTCCTCTTTCTCATCTATTTCTTTTAACTAATTAATTAATTAATTATTAATCAAACATCTTAATTTTGTTTTTCATTTTTTCATGCATGCAGGTCCACTGTGCTTCCATCATCAATATTCAAGCTTCCTCTCCTCTCTAGAATCTGCCTCCTTGGCCTTGTTGGGTATGTATCAGTAAATATATTGCTAAGAAATGATTGTGTCCTTGATTTTTTATTCAAGGATGCTAATAATATTTTGGAAGTTCGTGGGTAGCGCGATTATCAAGTATTAACTTGCTATCCGTTTTGATTATGAATTCGAATTATAAAAAAAATCTCACTTTTTCCACCTTTTATGTTAGTAAGTAATATTTTGGAGGGCATGCAGGTCTTTGGTTCTGATCTTGGGATATAAAGGAATAGCATACAGCTCTCCTACTCTTGCTTCAATAACTAGTAACCTCATTCCTGCTTTTACTTTCTTCCTCGCTATCATTTTCAGGTTCCTTCTTCACCCTTTTTTTTTTTTTTTTGGCTTACCTTAAATTGTTTTGTTATAGCTGTCTTAACAACCAAAATGAATAAAGCACTTGTAATCAGTCATTTTGTTAATAGTCCACTGAGGTCTAAAATGTTTTTAAATATAAGGGAGATGTAATTATTATTTGTCCATTCAAAAATTATTTGATATTAAAAAAATATTCAGTTTTGATAAAATGACGTGTACATTCAAAGTTCTTAAAAAATTGAATATTTTTTCACATATCCTTTAAATTTCGGGTGGATAGATGATAAAACTTTAATTGACAATTTTTAATAATTTTGGTTGCATAAATGATATTTTCTCAAAAATGAGTGTTTTTTCAAATATTATATAATTTTCAGAGAGATAGATGTTAATTTCCCTAAAATAAATAATCTCCAAGTCATGTCATGTTTGATAAAAATGAAAAGAGGTGATATGATACTCAACTTTTTTCATTATTAATTCTATTGACAAAGTTAGTTGAACCGAATATTCCCTCAGTAGCAAATTTTTATCCTTTTTTTTTTAATAACAGATTTAAAAATATATTTTAAATATTTTAAATTATTATTTTTCACTTTAATCAATAAAATATTAAAAAAAATCAGTACTAATTAAAGAAGTACTAGATAATGCAAGTGTTATTGTTATAATTCTATATATTATGTCTTTTATTTTTATTCAAATAGTAAAATAGTGGACAAGCAATTAATGGTTTTTTTTTTCAAAAGGTAAATCATCATTAATCATCAATCATATGTACAGATATACAAAGATAACATAGGAATAAATCTTGCCATATATTATAAATATTTCATCATTTAGTGTCATTTTTTCTCCATGTTCATCATCAACAATAATAATTTTTTATTTCTTCTTTTTCCTATTTAATTTCCCAAAAAAAAAAAGGATGGAAAAGCTAGCTCTCAGGAGTTTAAGCACTCGGGCTAAAATAATTGGCACAGTAGTATCAATATCAGGTGCAATGGTGGTGGTTCTTTATAAAGGCCCAACAATCTTATCTTCTACTTCGTCTTCAACAATACCTTCACAATCTCTTCAATGGCCTCTAGAATCGCCACAATCAAATTGGATCATTGGGGGACTTTTGCTTCTTGTTGAGAAACTACTTATTTCAATATTTTACATAATCCAGGTAATAGTAGGAAATTATCACATTTTCACTTGAAATTAAGGGGAAGTTTGAAAATATTATAATTATTTTAAAATTATCATGTAACATCCCCGATCTGGGAGATGTTATCGGCAGAGGATAGCAATACTAACCCTATAAGTCTCTGACTATTTAACCAATAATAGAATCTAATATACTTTTCTTTATAATTTATACTATGTATGGAACCGTAGCCCAACTCAAGAACAAAGAAAACAAACTCAATATTAATTATTGTATTTAATAATAACCGTTTTACAATGACTACACCCGACCATGACTTATACAAGACTCACACTTGACTATAACTGGACTCTCACTGTGTTTCTGACTCGTACTGGTGGACTCCATCCCTAGTGACTGCATCAGTATCCGTCCTCCCGAGCTCGTCCTCTGAGAATCCTGCAAAACATAAAGACTGGAGTGGGGGTTAGATCGCTATTCGATCTAAGTGAGTGGACAGGAAACTGAAAATCTCAAAACAAATCATGAAGTCTTTAAAACTAAAATTTTTAGAAAAAATCATTTTATATGAAACCTCTTTATAAAACCGAACTTTCTGAAAAATAACTTTGAATCTCTGGTTTCTGAAAACTGTTTACTAAAAATCTGATTTTTGAAAACTATGTACTGAAGGTCTGAAATCTATATACTGAAAATATATGAAAACTGAAAACTGCTCTACGTCCAGGAAAACGACTCAACTGGACGTGTCCGGGAACAACTCAACCGGGTTTCTGAAACTGGTGACGCCCAGGAAAACAACTCAACTGAGTGTCTGAAACTGGTGGTGCTCTACGCCCAGGAAAACAACTCAACTGAACGTAGAGCACTATGTCCAGGAAAACGACTCAACTGGACATAGCCACCACTAGAGTCCAGGTACACGAACCTAAGCCGTCATCCTGACTCTCTATATGTGCACATGTCCTCTGTATCCGTCAATTCCAACTGTATCTCAAGTTACATATTGGGGTGAGGTTTTACCTCATGCCCCGAAAAACATAAAAATCATATTGAAAACATATCTTTTCTAAATAATTACTATCTGAAAAGCAACTGTAAGTAAATAATGGCTAATGCCCTATTTGCAAAAAAGTAAGTCTGATATGAAAACGCGAATTGAAAAACAAGTGACCATTCACAGTGATGTATTTGGCTGGCACTGGATCCTTGATCGAAGGAAAATGCGATTCTTGTGGATAACCTATGATTGGAACTTAATTAGAATCAACGTAATCAAATAACTTCGATACTTTTAATACTTAGGGATTCATCCGTACATTATTTATATAAAGCTTATGACGATCATATATTGATACATGATACATGTTTAATCTGATACGAGACTCTAAGGGTGGTCTCTAACGTATTAGGAAACAACTGGGGTTTTAAAATTGGCTTGGTGAGGTTCTGGTCCCGCGTTATGTCCACTAAAAAAAATTATGGTTTCTGGCTATCACGTCGCGACGCGTGGTCGTCTTCCTGGGCAAATTCTGCCTTGTCGAAGGCAGCCCCCAAATCCAATTTCATACAATCTCCAAATAAAATATCACATCCACAATACACTCACAACTAATATAACATTTAATTTATCATTATAACATACTCTCAATACTCAAACATCATCTATTCCATCATTCTTACAAAATTAATCAATTTGAATAACAAATCTAAAACCACCCATTTCATCAACTCAAAACTATCAACTTCATTAATTCAACTCACCACAATTTTCCAACACTTCCATACTAAAACCATCATACCATACATCATCTTACTCCATTCTATACACATCAATTCATCAATTCATCAATTTAAACATATTCTAATTACTTCACCAAGTTTTACCCAAAACCCACAAATTTGGAATTATCAATGCTTCTATAGTTTTTAATGTCAAAACTCATACCACCATCATCTCTACTAAGCCAATTAACCTACTTAAATCTTCAAAATTTTAAAAAACTCCAAAAAAATTAAGAAAATGGGTCAAGTTATTTTACCTCCTTTCCAATGGTTGCCATGATCAATTTCTGCTTCTTATTCCCTCTTTCCTTCTCTCCTTTCTTCTTTTCTTCTCTTCTTCTTCTTCTTCTTCTTCTTCTTCTATTCTTATTCTTCTCTCCTTCTCACGGCTTCTTCTTCTTTCTTTTCATTTTATTTTCCCTTTTTAATTTCTTTGAAATAGGGAATAGTGTACTCCTTATATAGTTGGCTCATATGATATTTGGAAGTTTGTGGAATAGTGTAGAAAAATGAGGAAAGTTTGAGAATCTTCCATATAGGCCCGAAATCACTATTCATCCATATTTTAACTTGCATTTTTGACTCGGTTCTGGTCCGATTTTGAGAAAAATTTTAACGTGGAAGTTGTAGGTCTCGGTCTCAAATTTCCGACGGTATAAAATTCATAAAAATCGGAGATTTTATGAAAAAGTTATGCTCCAAATACTATGGGCAGTTCAAAGGAAACACGGTACAGTCCCGTCCCGGGACTTCGAGAAATTTACCGATCGTCCACAAAGTCGTTTTATGAGCGTATTTGAGTCCCAACATAATTTATCTTACGTGTCTTCACCCTGTACGTAATAGTATTACTGTAGGCAATATTAAAACTACCAGTCGTTACATATCAATTTTCCTTATAATTTCCCACCAAAATTATAAAAAAAAAAAAAAAAAAAATAAAATTAAACATTTATCTATATGAAATCTTGTAAAAATTTATCAATTTTCCACCTTAAAAATTAGGGGTGCGCAAAAAAATGAAACTTATAAAACCAAAATGTATTGAATTAGTTCAATTTTTTAAATAAAAAGTTGAATCGAGCTAATTAAATAATTAGATTTTATTGAATTTTTTAAGTCTAATTATGTTATGTCATTATATAAATTTTATGTTGGTTACATTATTAATTTTTTTTGGTATTTAGTGATGTTTAATTGTATGAAATATTTATAATTATTTATTTTTCAACATTTTAAATTATATAAATTATGATTATATCTTATGACATGTTTATATTGATGTAGTTGTTATGATTAGAAGAGTCATATACTAAAAAAATTGACTAGTTTATTATTTTTTTAAAAACGAAAAACTGAAACGAAACAAATAGACAATCAGATTAATTATAATTATATTTTAAAGAATTAACTGAATAATTTTAATTATAAATTATTACTTTTATTATTACACTGAACCGCACTTTGTACACCCTATTAAAAATGTGAAAATTGATATACTTTTGAAATTTCAAGTGGAAAAATCATAATTCGTAAAATATTATGATTTTTTCGAACTCTCGTCTAATTTCAGATGGAAATGGGAATCTTTTTGGTATGAGGATCCCAGTTTTTTAAAGCTTCTATAATTTGTACTCTATTTCTATGGCTCTTTAACAGACCCAAATTGTGAAGCTTTACCCTGCGGAATTGGTAGTGGCATTGCTCTACAGCTTGTCTGCAACCATTATATGTACACCTATATGTTTCATTGCAGAATCAAATTTGAGTTCTTGGAGACTAAAACCTGACATAGAATTGGCTACAATTGTGTACTCGGTGAGAATCCAACAGCAATTAAATAGAATTCAGAAGGAAATTGAAATGAAAATGGATAGTGAAAATTTCTTTTTTTAATTATTTCAGGCATTTTTTGGATTAACATTTAGTACTGTTGTGCATACATTTGGCTTACACATGAAAGGCCCTGTGTACACTACGAATTTCAAGCCTTTATCCATTGTCATTGCAGCTATTATGAGTTTCATATTCCTCGGCGAAAGTCTTTATCTAGGGAGGTATGTATTAAAATTCTGTTTGATCGTGCTTAAAATCATATTAAATATATTTTTTAAAAAAATTAAAATTATTTGAAATCTCATATAACTACTATTTAAGTAGAACTCCTATGCGTACCCTAATTTCGTTGGTTTGTTGATCTTTGTTTATGTATGATCCATTTGTGTTTTTTACTTAATATTATTAATTGCAGCGTTATCGGAGGAGTAATAATATGTATGGGATTTTATGTTGTATTATGGGGGAAGGCGAATGAAGAAAAGATGAATGATGGCTGGGGAGATTCAGAGTATAATAAGACTCTCTTGTTGTTGTAAACTTTCTTAAAGTTGAAGACACATGAAGGACTCCATTATTGGCTAGTAGTTAATTCTCCAATATTGTAAATATTTATAACTTTGCTAGATATATTTTCTTAACCCTACCAGTTTGAAAGCAGATATTTAAATATTAATTTTCTCAATGAATCAGTCATATATATAAAACGGCTTTATTGTAATTTTATAATATCTCTATCAGCGATTACAAAATATGTAATAATAGTGTATTTGACTTGATTTGATTAGATTAAATCAAAATGGTAGACAATGAACTAATCAAAATAGTTAAACTTGGTCTAGATTTAATTGGAATAAATCAAAGTGGTGGACAAAGTTGATTAGTTACACATGATATGTATATTTGGACAAATTGGATTAAGCTCACCTAAAAGTTGATTATAACTTTTATTAATTAAAAAGTTGCATAAGCTTGGCTATAAAAATCAAACTTGAGCAAATTTTTGATTAAACAAGCATAAGCCAAAGCATACAAAAAAATTAGCCTAAAGAAGTTATTAGAGAAGCTTTAAAAGTTCTCTACATTGAGAAAAAGATTAGATCTTTTGTTCAAACTTACTAGGTAAGTTTGATATTCTCTAATAAGTTATGTTTTATTTTTGATATAATATAGCTTAAAGTTAAAATTAGGTTAATGAACTGTGTATAAATATTTTGGAATCATAAACTCAATATGCTTGTAATTGGGTCAAATATGTTTACATTGGACATGAACATAAAATTATTTTATGTTAAAAAAATACCCAGTTTTGATAAAATGACGTGCACATCCAAAGTTCTTAAAAAGAAACATTTACCACCCAAAGTTCTTAAAAAATTGAATATCTTTTCACACATCTGCTAAATTTCGGATGGATGGATGATAAAACTTCTTAAATTTTGGATGATAATTGACAATTTTTAATAATTTTGATGCATAAATGATATTTTCTCAAAATTAAGTATTTTTTAAAATATATATAATTTTCAGATAGATAAATGATAATTTCCCTAAAATAAATAATCTCCCAGTCATGTCATGTTTGAAAAAAATGAAAAGAGGTGATATGATACTCAAGTTTTTTCATTATTAATTCTATTGACAATGTTAGTTGAACCGAATATTCCATCAGTAACAAATTTTTATCTTTTTTTTCTAAAATAAAAAATTTTAAAATAAATTTTAAATATTTTAAATTATTATTTTTCACTTTAATCAATAAAAATATTAAAAAAAAATCTGTACTAAAGAAGTACTAGATACTGCAAGTGTTATTGTTATAATTCTATATATTATGTCTTTTATTTCTATTCAAATAGTAAAATAGTGGACAAGCAATTAATGGTTTTTTTCAAAAGGTAAATCATCATTAATCATCAATCATATATACATATATACAAAGATAACATGGGAATAAAACTTGCCATACATTATAAATATTTCATCATTTAGTGTCATTTTTTTGTTCTCCATGTTCATCATCAACAGTAATAATTCTTTATTTCTTATTTTTCCTATTTAATTTCCCAAAAAAAGGATGGAAAAGCTAGCTCTAAGGAGTTTAAGCACTCGGGCTAAAATAACTGGCACAATAGTATCAATATCAGGTGCAATGGTGGTGGTTCTTTATAAAGGCCCAACAATCTTATCTTCTACTTCTTCTTCAACAAGACCTTCACAACTCTTCAATGGCCTCTAGAATCACCACAATCAAATTGGATCATTGGGGGACTTTTGCTTCTTGTTGAGAAACTACTTATTTCTATTTATGGCAGAAAAGTCCGAGCCCGGGGTAAAAAAAGTCTGGGTCGGACTTCAAAATGAGTGCCCGGGTCGGGCTCAACCAAAAAGCCCGGGCCGGGCTTAAAATAAATAATTAAATATTTTAATTATAAAATGTATATATATATATATATAAATAAATTTTTTTTTTTTATAATTTCAAGTGGAAAAATCATAATTCATAAAATGTTATGATTTTTCGAACTTTCGCTTAATTTCGAATGGAAATATGATCTTTTTCGTCGATGAGATCCAAGTTTTATAAAGCTGCTATAATTTGTATTCTATTTCTATGGCTCTTTGACAGACCCAAATTGTGAAGCTTTACCCTGCGGAATTGGTAGTGGCATTGCTCTACAGCTTGTCTGCAACCATTATATGTACACTTATATGTTTCATTGCATAATCAAAATTGAGTTCTTGGAGACTAAAACCTGACATAGAATTGGCTACAATTGTGTACTCGGTGAGAATCCAACAGCAATTAAATAGAATTCAGAAGGAAATTGAAATGAAAATGGATAGTGAAAATTTCTTTTTTTAATTATTTCAGGCATTTTTTGGATTAACATTTAGTACTGTTGTGCATACATTTGGCTTGCACATGAAAGGCCCTGTGTACACTACGAATTTCAAGCCTTATCCATTGTCATTGCAGCTATTATGAGTTTCATATTTCTCGGTGAAAGTCTTTATCTAGGAAGGTATGTATTAATAGTCTGTTTGATCGTGCTTAAAATCATATTAAATATATTTTTTTTAAATTAAAATTATTTGAAATCTCGTATATATATACTATTTAAGTAGAACTCCTACGTGTACGTTAATTTCGTTGGTTTGTTGATCTTTGTTTATGTATGATTCATTTGTGTTTTTTTACCTAATATTATTAATTGCAGCGTTATTGGAGGAGTAATAATATGTATGAGATTTTATGTTGTATTATGGGGGAAGGCGAATGAAGAAGAGATAAATGAGGGCTTGGGAGATTCAGAGTATAATAAGACTCTCTTGTTGTTGTAAAGTTTCTTAAAGTTGAAGACATGTGAAGGACTCCATTGTTGGCTAGTAGTTAATTCTCCAATATTGTAAATATATACAACTTTGCTAGATATATTTTCTTAACCCTGCCATTTTGAAAGCATATATTTAAATATTAATTTTCTCAATGTATCAGTCATACATATATATATATATACACACACACATATCAACTCGTATAGGCTAAGCCTATTAAAATAACATAAACTCATACTCATGACTATTTTGAGTTTTGGAGATCGTATACGAGTTTTTAAAATATGTGGTCTCTGTTGTAAAATATGTATTATTAAATGAAATCAACATGCATCAAACAAATCTTAAACATCAAAACCAGAACATAACAATGAAATCAAATCTACACTAATATACCAATCTTAAACCATAAATCCTAAACCTTAGAGAACAAGAAAAACCTGGAAAAATATTGAAGATACTGAAAATGAAATCCAAGTAGAGATGTATATGTCATTAAGAACTTATTAGCCATCGTTTCGATGCTCTACGGATGCTATGTGGCTAATATTCTCCCAGGATTCATTGGATGCTTCTTGTTGAAGGGGCACTCATTTAACAAGATCCTAAACTATGACAATGATGGAAACTCTCTTCTACTTAAAAGACTTTCTAGTATGTAAGACTCTTAGAGAATGTATATAGAATAATTCAGTCAATTGAAATGGGAATATAATGCCTTCTTTATAGACATGGTGGGTTACCATTGAAAAGCTACCCTTATGTCTATCAAGACAATTCCTAAAGGTTATGTCTTTTACATATAAAGGACATACCATTCCCTTTAAACCAATGGGTTTAATCTCTTCACTTAAGGATTACATCCTTTCATTTTCTATATATAACCTCTTACAACCATATTTAGAAAATTTCCTATTATCCCCCACAATTTTCTAAATATTAATGCAGACACTTAAGAGATTTTCCGTGAAATAAAACTGCATCGAAATAGGTAGCTTTCGCCTTGAACCTTTCCTAGTGAATGACAATCGGATTTACTTGGCAATCCAGTGACCTATAGTCTTGAATTGTTCACCCGTTGGTGTAAACCAAGACAATTGCCAACACACAGCTTTACTTTGACTATTTCCCATTCTACGGTTGTGTTCATTTCGGCCATAAACATTGGTCCTAGAGTCATCAAGTCCTTTAGGGAATTCAGCCTAGAAAAATCCCATGGAAGCGACCTCACTTCTTACTTGAAATAAGTGATCTACAATAAAGAGGTAATCTGTCTTTACCCCCATTAGGACTCTTCTCATAACATAGTGATCATTAAAAGCCTTAGCTTATCCTAGCCTTAACAGACAGCACTCTGCGTCATTATTGGAATGGGAAAGATAATAAAATTCCACATTATTTTTTTTGAATTGCACAAAGTTTCAGTTGTCCCATTTGAACCTAGATCTTGGGATCTCCAGTCAGCTAGGTTGAGTCTCCATAGTGACAATTCTTAATTTATAGGCTTCAAGCTCATTCCCCTCGATGACTTCTCAACTTGCTCTCTAGGTAAACCTTTAGTAAGTGGATCCGCTAGGTTTTCCTTTGATTTCACATAATCGATCGATATTATGCCACTTGAGAGCAGTTGTCGTATGGTATTATGTTTGCGACGTATGTGTCGAGACTTATCATTATACATTGTATTTTGGGCTCTCCCAATAGCCGATTAACTATCATAATGTATGCTTATCGATGGCATTGGTTTGGGCCAATTTGGAATATCCTCCAGGAAATTTTGAAGCCATTCCGCTTCCTCCGTTGTTTTGTCTAATGCTATGAATTCTGATTCCATAGTAGACCGGGCAATACATGTGTTACCTTGAGGATTTCCATGACACTACTGCACCACAAGTGTGAAAATAAATTCACTCGTAGATTTGGAATCCATTGTATCAGATATCTAGTTAGCATCGATGTATCCCTCTAGAACAACAGGATATCTCGTATAATGCAGACCATATTTTGAAGTTTCTCTCAGATACCTCAAAACTCTTACTATGGCTTTCCAGTGGTTATGTCCTGGATTACTCGTATATCTGTTAAACCTGTTTACAGCTTGAGCGATATCAGGTCGTGTGCAATTTGTGAGATACATCAGACTTCCGATGATTCTCGAATACTCTAATTGCGATACGCTTGAGCCAGTATTCTTTGATAAATGAAGAGTTAGGTCTACTGGAGTTCTAGCCACATTTAGATCTCATTTATTATATTTCTCAAGTATCTTCTCAACATAGTGAGTCTGAGATAATATATATCCTTCTGATGTTCTAGAAATCTTAATTCCTAAGATCACATCAGCTACTCCTAAATCTTTCATATCAAATTTACAGGTTAACATTTTTTTTGGTAGACTGAATCAACTCATGATTACTACCAATTATCAGCATATCATCTACATAGAGACACACAATGACATATCTTTTTTTAGTTGATTTGGTGTATACACACTTATCACACTCATTGATTTTGAACTCATTTGATAACATCTCTTTGTCAAATTTTTCATGTCATTGTTTAGGTGCTTGTTTTAATCCATACAATGATTTTATAAGTTTGCATACCTTCTGTTTTTTTCCAGGAACATTGAAACCTTCTGGTTGTTCCATGTAAATCTCTTCATCCAGTTCACCATTTAAGATTGTTGTCTTTACATCTATTTGATAAATTTCAAGACCAAATATAGCTGCTATGGCTATGGGTATTCTTATTGACGTGATACGA
>SKCR01038216.1:0-43745 GCA_019454045.1 Zanthoxylum bungeanum | reverse complement strand
GAATTGTCGAAAACTGCAACGAGAGCACGACCAAGGTAATTTCCAGCCGCAGAATAACGAATGAGAGACACTAGTAGTTGTCCAATGAGATGTAGCCATATGCTCAATGACTGAAGAGACATGTCTTCACACCGCAACCCAAGATGTTAAGTGGGTGGTAGATACTGTAGCATCGTACCACATCACTTCTCACATGGATTTATTTATAACATACAAAGCATGAGACTTTGGTTCAGTGAAGATGAGAAATATCAGTTCCTCTGGGATAATAGGAATTTGTTATATTCAATTGCGGAAAAATGTCAGGTGTATATTAACTTTGAAGGATGTCCTGCATGTTCCAGAACTTTCGCTGAATGTACTATCGGGGATAGCCCTTGATAAATAGGGCTATGACAATCAATTCAGAAATGGCACATGGAGAATGAAAAAATGTGTCATGGTTGTCGCCCGATGACATATTTGCGGCACAATATACAAGACTTATGTGAAGATTTGTGCAAACAGCCTCAATGTAACTGAAAAGGAGCATTCTCAAAATCTATGGAACTAGAGACTCAGTCACATGAGTGAGAGAAGGTTGCCTACTTTGGCTAAGAAGGAGCTTACCAATGATAGTGTACTAGGTCCTTGCAACCATTGTTTGTTTGGTAAGCAACACAGAGTCTCGTTTAAATTCTCATCAAAGAGAATATCATAGTTACTAAGTCTGGTGTACTCTGATGTGTGTGGTCCCTTGGAGGTTAATTCATTGGGCGGTAACAAGTATTTCTGACTTTCATTGATGATGCTTCTAGAAAATTCTAGGTGTATTTCTTGAAGACAAATGATCTGGTCCTAGATATAGGGAATGACTTTCCCGAAAACGCAGCGGAACTGGTAATAGGCACTCGGATCGACCTTGAAAAAAAATTTTGCCTTCTCTTTTATTGAAACCGAACAGCTACTGAATTGAACTCCTTGCAGTGAACAAGCTTCGTTGTTGTAGATGCTTTCCTTTATGATATGACGCTAGGATCAACCACCCGATCTTCCGAACTATATCTCGAAACCAACAAGTCAAAGTGTGGGCTTCACTCACAAGGATTAAGCTCTAAACTATTTAGAGATTAATGATGTCAAAACTTATATTGGCTTAAGAAAACTTTCTCTCAACATTTGAGTAAGTTTTATTTTCTCTCAACACTTAAGAAAAAAATATTTTCTCTCAATCTTTGATGAAACAAAATTCTGGATTTTAGAACTCTCTCTACTCTCTCTCTTTTCTCTTTCTCACAACACTTGTGTGAATGATGAATGAATGTTACTTTTTTATTGAGTGGAGATGGTAGAGATTATATTCTATCAAAGCCAACTACTCTTGTCTCCAACCTACCAATGTTTTCTTGTAATGGAAAACACACTCAACACTTGAGTGGAAATAATAGAGATAAGATTCCACCAAAGCCAACTACTCTTGTCATTGAGCTTCTAATGGCTTTCTAGTAATGGCAAACACACTTAAGTGGATGTCTTACAAAGGCATAAGAAGCATAAGCAAATGACAAAGCAAAGGCAATAGGTTATACCTAACCTTGGACATAAATACTTAGAGAGCATGGCAAGCCATGTGTTCTTGTGTCCATGATGACTCATTTATCATTATCATAATAATGATGTAATGATTTCATTTATGATGTAATAATTATCTAATAATTATTAGTAACTTGATTATCTTATAATCATGATTTGTTTATCTCATAATCAAATAGTTCTAGAAAACATTAAGTTAAATTAATTTAACATAGTTTTCATTTGTGACAAATTATATTATTAATCTTATTAATAATATTCAAACATTATGTGAGCATACAATTAGACAATCTAATTATATTAGGTTTGCTATAGTTAATCGAGCTAGCACGGGGACCAAATGGAACTGCGGTTCCGAGCTCCAATAATCTCGAAATATCAATTAATCTCATTAACTAATTAACTTCGTGTTATTCCACTAAAAACTCAAAGTTCACTCTCGTTGTCGTAGATGGAAATAATAAGCCGAACATATTCGGTCGTCCATCGATACAGTCATTATATATGGATTTTCCTTTCACGAATAACTCATAATTAGAGCTGGGCCATAAATCCGTTAAACCCCTTTAATTATTTAACCTTAAGTACCAATGATTCTCTAATGAATAAATTATTCGTAACTGTTATGAATATAATTCTTTTTATTCTCAATAGAAAGATTAGCTCTCTTTGTTCAAGTACCGAATCAGCTCTTAAACAAGATATTCATTTGTTTCTCGCAAGAAGGAGTGAATTACATATCTATGTAAAATGTTCCCAGCTACACACCAAACCATATCCCCAAATACGTAGTTATTGGCCAGGAATGCTTCTTCTATCCTCACCATAGTAAATCAAAGGACATAGCCCGACATGCAAGAGTTCTTAGTACACCAGGATTAAGATCAATCCATATATGACCATCTAGTAGATAAAATAAATTTCTACGATTAACGGATATTAAAAGATATTCATATTTATCTGAGTCCAATCCTATATGATCACATCATACAATGTGCCTCTATTCCCATGTCACTACATGAACGATCCCGGATCAAGGTCATCATATCAATATATATAATGGACCGCAGCTATAGATAAAGCACAAACAAAGTTCTCACTTCTTTTGCTCTCTATGGACTATTTTAGATTACTAACTACAGACTCAAATCCTATTGTGTATACTAGTTATACACTAAGTTTGAAGGTACTGGAGTAATCAAAGATAATCAAGATAATTTACAATATGCGATTTAAATCAAAAAAATTTGATGAATGAATAAAGCATGTTTTATTTCAATAAATAATTCAATTTACAACACATGAAGCTCTAGGGCATAAATCCCAACACTAGATCAGTTCAAGTTGTTCCACACTATAGTATAGCGTGAAACAGGGAAAAAACTGAAGTGCCTCCGCACAGGCAATTAAAGCGAGTACAATCCATGGATTTCGATGCCTACTTCAGAAGACACGGCATTCAACATGAGAGAATAATTTCACACACCCCAAAACATAATGGTGTAGCTGAAAGAATGAACTACACCATTATGGGGAAAGTAAGAAGCATGATCAATATGGATAAGCTGCCAAAGCAATTCTGAAGAGAAGCTATCTGTATCGCCTACTATCTGATCAACAGATCACCATCTGTACTGTTGAATTTTGAGATTTCGGAGAAAGTGTGGTTTAGTAAGAATTTCTCATACTCTCACCTAAGAGTATTCGGCCGTTTAGCCATTGCACATGTATCCAATGAGCTCAGACAGAAGCTCGATGCAAGGACAACTCCATGTATATTCCTAGGCTATGGAGATGAAGAAATTGGATACATATTATGGGATCCGAAGAAAAAGATGGTCATCAGAAGCCGGGATGTAGAGTTTCTTGAAGACCAGACAATTGAAGACATTGAAAAGCCCAAGATGTCTTCCAATTCCAGTGTCTATAGAAATCTAGACCCAACACCGGTATAATTGGCCACATATATGATGCATGATATTTCATAAGCGGAACTAGAGGACACAGATAAAGATGTCGAGCATGGGGAGACACAACCCGCTCCATCGAAAATTACAAAATAGAGTATTGAGTATGGGTAGCTGCAAATCGCTCCACTAGTTGCTACAAGATCATCCACAAATTTGGATGATGATATACCTCATGAAACCAATGGACCTCAGACAAGAAGATCTGAGCAAGGTAGGATTTCATCAACTAGATATCCAGGATCCGAATATATTCTGCTTACTGATGAAGGGGAGCCAGAGAGTTTCCCATAAGGCAAGAAGGCACTAAGTAATAAATGGGTGAAAAAATATAGTAGTGGAAGTATATTGTGCAGAGACACAACAGAACAGTACAGTGTAGAGACACAGTGAAGTGTGCTATACAGACACACAGCCGACATG
This sequence comes from Zanthoxylum bungeanum, assembly GCA_019454045.1. Lineage (NCBI taxonomy): Eukaryota > Viridiplantae > Streptophyta > Magnoliopsida > Sapindales > Rutaceae > Zanthoxylum > Zanthoxylum bungeanum. The sequence goes on along the minus strand of SKCR01038216.1, from coordinate 39,783 downwards.
TCAAAAAAGGTGGTCAATCGAGACATGCCAGAGTAATACAGAGACATAGTCGGATAACTATTAAATGACAATCGTTTTAGAGGCAACTAGAGGGAGAGAATTGAAGTGTCCAGCTGTAAACCACCATTGCCACCATTATCAAAAGGCACAACCATTACCAAACTTTGGTAGAACAACCATAACCACTTTTTGATAGTGGTACAAAACACCAAACCTACTTTAGGTAGAGGATCTATTTTGTTGATTTTTTTAGTGCAAGCTTCCAAGATGTGCTTGTTTTTCTTTGACTTGTGGAGCAAAGCTCCAAGTTTGCTTTAAGTGCATTTATTAGTTTGTGTAATAGTGAGCTTGAGTTTCACTATAAATAGGGAGCTCATTTGAGAGCTCAAACCATCCCCAACAGGTAAGCTTAAAGTAAAGAAAACTTAGAGTGTAAGGTACAAATAAGATAGCTTAGACAGTGTAGTTAGTGTGTGAGATTTTTTTGTACAAGTTTTGTAATACTTGTAATTCTACTCAAGTAGTAATAGAGAGTATTTATTTTTCCACACAACAAAATAATCTTCAATGATCAGAGAATCACAACAGGTCATATGACCATTTTCGCCTTAGTATGCCTTGCGCCTTAACAACATTATGGCAGATTTCGGCCTTAAAATAAAATTCGATAATGAGGAACTATTTGCACGAGCATCAATATCATAGTATTTGATTATTGTCCTTATAATCAAACCAGCAGCGAAAAAGTGATGAATTCAAGACCATGAAGCGAAACTAGTGAATGAAGAAATTTGTTTGAAGCTATATGTTGACAGTTGTTTTTCGATCCAGGGGTAATTGGGGAAAAACTACTCCTCGAACAAATCTCCCCCAAGCCATGAATTTGTTTGGTTAGTTGGGAACCAAAGCAAACTTGGCAAGCAAATAAGAAAACACAAAGAAATAAAGGATTTAACGTGGTTCAGTGGAATGGATCCAACCTACGTCCACGGGAACAAAGGAAAATGAGTTTTTTATTACCACTTAGGGTCAGACTGACCTCATTTATCTCTCTCTTATACTAAGCTTTTTCTCTCTTTTACAAGTTGTGAAAATGCTAAAAATTACTACAAAATGATTAGCCCAACCAGAGAACAATCTGAGTCTTGCACCCCTTTATATAGTGCGTCTAGATCTATTATTACACCAATTCATGACGTTAACCATGTTACCCTGTTATCATTGCCTATGCTCATTTCTCCAATAACTCTATGAATAGTAGCTCTACCGTCTGAGACAACCACTCCCTGCCATCTGAACCTCATTAATTCACCTTTTTTGGTAACTGCTACACGTTATGCCCATGTCTCAACCTGTATTCCAACCACTCAAGCGGTTTTGTGTGTCAGTGGATAAGCTTGAGGCCCTCTTCCATTCCATCAGTCATTGGCCTACTCCCATCTCATCATCCTTTAGGAGGCACAAACTTCTGTTTAGGGCTTACATCATCCGTACGTGAGCATAGTGCTACAACCCTGACCTATATCCCCGGGTCGGTGTACCAAAACGGAGGACTCTCTGTTGGATAATTATGACCCATAACATCACTATTTGTAAAAGACATTGTGGTTTTTGTACAAATTAACTATGTGACAATGGAATTGCTATTTATCATTTTGTAATTAGATTACTTGAATATATAAATGATAAAAGTCCTTATGATTAGTTCCGGATTATAAGATAAGAGACAATATCAATCCACTAAGGTTTAATCATTAAATATCCCTAGTCGTAGTATTATCGAGACTGAACATTGATAATGCAGAATAGACTAGTATTGCACTTGTGCGTGTTATGGAAGCGTAACAGCATAATTCTCATATATTTAAGTATTGGACGTTTAGCAAGTGTGATAGGAGGTTGTGTTTTCCGATGGTACGGAAACAGCTTCGCTCTGGATAGACCCCGCGGAATCCAATTGGTAGTATGACTATGTGTCTATGGGAATCCGCATCAGGGTATGTGTATTTGGTCTCAACCTGACTTGCATCGCTAGTACTTGCGACAATCAATACGCTGTGGTTTTGGTTCGTCCGGGACTTTAACAGGTTCTGCGTACGCCTCTTCTGGTTTATTGAGAATCATAGTGTATTGGGTGTGATGTCAAGACATGAGTATCACTTCAGTCATATGGAGATGATGATCGCGCAAGGATACAGAATTGGTTCTCTATTATATTGCAACTATTGGGATAATATGACAAGGTCATGATTATCCGATTATAGAGACTAGTTGCTTGTGATTCGATAAATGTTTCGTACGGGGCAAACACTATTCCAGCCTCAGGCCTTGTATGTGACAACAGATACTGGATCGCAATACGCAATACTACGTATACTACGCCTGACAAAGATTATATATTCCTTAAAGAATATTTCTGGAGAATTAGGTAGGCACGGCGCTTTGCTTGAAGCCAACCATGTCTTGAAAATCGGTAAGAACGTGGTACCGGGTACGCACGTGTTCGGATAGTCCGACGACCGGATTTACTGCCAACATATCCAGGGATCTCATGGGTCGCTTCCCGAAGATTCACCGATGACGTATGACTCGAACATAATTAATCTGGGATTAATTAGAAGAGAGAGAAAATTAATCTAGGATTAATTGCGGAAAGATTTTATCTGGGATAAAATTCAATTAAAAGAGAGAGAACGATTAATTCGGAATTAATCGATAAAATAATATATTCGATATATTAAATGAAATTAGATTTCATAATGGAATTAAAATTGGATTATAATTCGGGCGAACGAATTAATTTGGAATTAATTCGCGAGTGATTTTAATAATAATTTTGCGAGGTATAAATATTTAATAAATTTGATTTATTTATTAAGTCGCAACAGAGAATTCGTTAATTCAGAATTAACGAACACGAGCCCGGAATGTGTTTGCGGGCCCACTCGGATTTTGAATTCAAGTGGGGCCCACAAGTCACATCACAAGTCACATCACTTAGTGATGATGAGATGGTGGCTTGTAAGACACTTTTGTTTTAATAATGAAAGATGAGTGAGCTTTTACCAAATGTAGATTTGGTATATCAAGATTTGATTTTTTGGAAAATCAATTAACACTTCACAAAATTTCACTCATCTCTTCCTCTCTCTCTCATTCCCGGAAAAAGTGAAAATTTCCCCTCTCTTGCAAGGCTTGGCCGAAACTAACAATAGCAAATGAAGAAATTTATTGCAAATTTTTCAAGTGCTAGCACACATTAGATCATACAAAGGTGATAGGGAAACATTCCCTAGAGTTTGGAATCTAAAACTTCAAGCTTAGAGCTTCAACATACATCAAAGAGAGGAGCTTGGAGCAACTTCTCAAAGTGAAATTTTTGAACTCTACACCTACATCCAATCCGATCAATGTAAGTATTTCCGCTACTTGTTTGCGTATTCACACCTATTACATGCTTAAAATGATCTTGGATTGATCTTAGAGACCCAACAATGGTATCAGAGCCTATTTAAACATGAAATTGAATTAGGGTTCTTAATCTTGAATTTGGGTATTTTTGATTTGAGCATGATTTAATCAAATTGTTTGTTTGAGTATGCTTAGATAATGTTAACTTAGAGTTATGCATGATCAATTTTATGAAAAAATAATTGGATTAATTTTCGCCAAATCTATAGGCTTGGCCGAATGTATAAGATACCCTAAGCTCATGGTGATTTTAATTTTTAGACCATTGGATGAGTTTAAAATGAATGGATAAATTGATTTGTGATTTAATTGGATTGAAATCAAAATTAATTAAAAAAAATCCTAATTACCGTGAGCATTAGAGCATGTTAATGACTTGATTTTGTTTCAATAATGTTGGACATGTATTGAAAATAATAAAGCATGATTAATTATGTAAATTGGTATTTTGGAAATGTTAATTTAAATAATTAATTATGGCTATACACTTTAATTAATTAAATTGTGAATTTGGAATATTAGAATTTAATTAATTTAGGCTTAATTTGGAATTGGGCTAAAATTATTGTATTTGGGCCTAATGGGCTTGGTTGGGCCAAGTTGGTTTAGGACAATTGGATTGGATCCAAATTGGGCCTAAAATCATTCCATTAAGTCCAAATATAACTAATGGGCCTTTAAATAATTAATTGGGCCTAATGGGCCAAAATTAATTTTGTGGCAAAGGGTGATTTCTTATTGGGTTTTGGTTGCCAAAGTCCATGCCTTAAGAAATTAATTGAAAGCCCATTAGACTTTAATTAAATTGACATTGGATGCTAATTGGGCTTTGAGACCCATTAAGATTAGATTTGGAATCTAAATCGTAAAGGCACATTAAAAGTGTAATTATTTAATTTGGAATTAAATAAAGAATTAGTATTGAATACAAATTAAATTGGATTTAAAATTCTAGTTCAATATAATTAGAAATACGCACTTTGAGTACTTATTCTCAAACGAGTTGGACTCGCGCAAATCAAATCGTTATTTGAACATTGGATGATCACTTTATTCAAAGATTAATTAATTAGATTAGATTGATTGAATAACATGTTTTGTGTGAATACATGGATGTATTGTATGAATAATGTATATCAGATGGATATTAGATGGGTGAGGGCAATTTTGAAAATTGTTGTAATAATTTAGAATTTATTAAATTGGACCTGCGTGTCCAGCCTTTATCTCTCGATTCTTTGTAATTCTCTTCTCACCAATTCCCCTCAATATAATGAGGTTTTTTTTATTGTATTATGTAATTGGGTAGAAGTTGGAATGGTGCTAGCCGGGGAGAGGAAAGTGAGTGATTTATTATATGAACAATTTGTGAGATATCCATCCGCATATCATTATTAATTTATTTATCGCGACTTATTATGGTTTTAGAATGCATGCTTAAGGGTGTATGATGAGACCTAATCAAAGATAATTAATTGGTTGCCAATTACGCGAAAAACCCTCAACAAATATTAAGCGTTTTCCTTCCATTGAGTGATTCATTCTCAAGATCCAAGATTGGCATTGGTTTGTTGGCCAAAGTCAAGACCTTTGTTCATCGCGGATGTGTTTGAATCATGAAGGCTTTGTTCCATATCGCATGTCTTTGGAAAATTGTGATTTGTTGGCCAAAGTAAAGATCATTTCTCGTTCATCGACATGGATTACGAAACTTTCCAAAGTCAATGGGTCCCGCTTAACTGGAATCATTAAGCTTGTTGAGCCAAAGCCAAGGCTTAGTTGATTCAGAGGAAAAGGTTGGGAAAATATATTGGATATAATGGCATATATATTGTATATATGTTTCGGACTTGGAGGTCCACCTACCGGATCTAGGAATTGGATGAGATCCAATTGATCTTAGAGATCTACCTAGTTAAATATCATACAACTTGTTGGCCAAAGTCAAGGTTGTGTGTTATTTAACGGGATCCTAGCCCACTAGGAAACTAGGTTTCCCGAGTACTCAACAGAGGTTTAGAGGCTCGCCAAAAAATAATGGGAGGCCAGTATTGAATTTGCAATTTCCTTCAAATACTTGGCATTACGCGCGTTTCAAATTATTTCGTCAATTTTATATTTTTTAGTTGGACTAATATTTTATTATTTTTCTTAAACAGTTGGACTGTACCCAAATATCGTTAATTGAATAGTTTGACTATTACAATTAAGATGACTGGAAAGATCGAGGTTAGAGACATTATCATTGGCGAAAATGTCTTTAATGGCGCCAAGTTTCCTGGTTGGGATATGAACTACAATATGATGAACCAATACCATAATCTTGGAGAATTGATGGCAATGTTACGTGAAGTAGAAAAAGAGCTATTGAAGGGAAAAAAGCGCGAGGCGCACTTCGCTTCAACATCTCAGTCTCATAAGGTTTGTCGAAGGCTACTGGAGGTGTAAAGAAGAAGAAGAAGAAAAATGGCAAGGCCAAATCGCCAAAGTCTTCTAGGAAGGAAAATGACAAATCCCAAGATGTATGCCTGCAGTGTGGCAAACGGGGTCACTGGAAGCGTGACTGCCGTGAGTACAAGTCACACATGAAGGAAATCAAAGCGGGCAAGGCACCGGCTTCAGGATCTGCAGATTAGCAGGAGACTGGCCTCAGGAGAGATTGACCTCCGCGTTGGAAATGGGACTAAAGTCGCCGTTTTGGCCGTTAGGACTTATATTTTGAAACTGCCATCGGGGCATGTACTTAATCTTTCAGACTGTTATTATGTACCTAGTTTGACTAGGAATATTATATCTGTATCTTTATTGGCCCAATATGGCTATACTTTTGTTTTTAGAAACACTGGGTGTTTTATGTATAAAAATGATTTGGAGATATGCAGTGCTAATGTAAATAATAGTCTTTATATTTTGAATATAAATCAATCTCAAACATAGAATGTAACAAACAAAATGCTTAAATTAAGTAACAAAGATGAATCTTATATGTGGCATTGTCGTCTAAGACACATTAACAAGACTCGCATATCCACACTTTCGAAGAGTGGGTACTTGGACGGATTGATCCAAATTCATATGACGTCTGCGAATCTTATTTATTAGGCAAAATGCCTAAAACACCTTTTAGCGGTAAAGGTGCACGTGCCACTGAACTGTTAGCCCTCGTTCATAGTGACGTATGTGGGCCCATGTCTAGCCAGGCTAGAGGTGGATATGAATACTTTGTAACATTTACGGATGATGCATCACGTTATGGTTATGTGTATCTTATGAGACACAAGTCGGAAACCTTTGAGAAATTCAAAGAGTTTTGACACGAAGTAGAAAAACAGACCGGCAAAAGTATTAAAACATTACGGTCGGACCGTGGTGGAGAATACTTGAGCAATGAGTTTCTCGATTACTTGAAAGAGTATGTTATTCTTTCACAGTGGACTCCTCCCGAAACACCTCAATTAAATGGTATGTCCGAACGGAGAAACCGAACTTTGTTGGACATGGTAAGGTCGATGATGAGTTGCACAGAGCTACCTATTTCCTTCTGGGGATATACATTGAACAGTGCAATACTTATTTTGAATAAGGTTCCGTCAATTTCTGTTCAACAGACTCCGTATGAGATATGGACAAGAAAGAAACCGGGTTTCTCATTCCTGAAGATTTGGGGATGCTGGGCATACGTTAAACGTTTGGATGGAACCAAACTTGAACCCAATCGGATAAATGTCTATTTGTAGGTTATCCTAGGGAAACCAAAGGATATTACTTCTACAACCCACAAGAGAACAAAGTATTTATTGCTCTACATGTGGTTTTCCTTGAGAATGAATTCCTAAATGCAGTGGTTAGTGGGAGGAAAGTAGAACTCGATGAAAGTCGGAGTGATACTGTTCCTGGCACAGAATCCTTAATGGAACATGAACAGTTCATCAGGGATGAGAATGTACCACAATCTTCGAATACACAAGAACCACGTAGATCGAAGAGAGTCAGAAAACAACCTGAGAGGTATGGGTTTCTGATCTCACCTCATGTGGATATTAATCTTATTGAGGAAGACGAACCGACTACATATGAGGAACCGATACAAGGCATTGACTCCGATATATGGCAAGATGCCATGAAATCCGAAATGGATTCCATGTACACCAACCAAGTTTGGACACTGGTTGATGCACCAGAATGCGTAAAGCCTATTGGTTACAAATGGGTCTTCAAGAAGAAGACCGACATAGATGGCAACATAAAAAACAATACAAAGCTAGGCTTGTAGCGTAGGGGTATCGTCAACGACATGGTGTCGATTACGACGAACGTTTTCACATGTTTCTATGATTAAATCCATTCGAATAATGCTTGTTATTGCTGCATATTTCAATTACGAGATATGGCTGATGGACGTCAAAACCGCTTTTCTTAACGAAAACCTTTTGGAGGATGTTTACATGCAACAGCCTGATGGTTTTGTCGTACCTAAACATGCAGACAAGGTTTGCAAGTTAAATCGATCCATTTATGGATTGAAGCAAGCATCGTGTTCTTGGAACCAACGTTTTGATGAGATCATAAAAGAATATGATTTCATTCAAAACGAGGATGATCCTTGTGTATATAAGAAGGTTAATGGGAGTGCACTGACATTCATTGTCCTTTATGTTGATGATGTATTGCTTATTGGCAATGACATTCCCATGCTACAATCGGTGAAAGCTTGGCTTTCATTAAAATTCTCCATGAAAGATCTGGGAGAAGTAGCCTTTATTCTGGGAATAAAGATCTACCGAGATAGATCTAGAAAGCTGCTTGGACTCTCCCAGAGCACGTACATTGACAAAGTGTTGAAGAGATTCAACATGGAACAGTATAAGAGGGGACTGTTGCTAGTGTCACATGGTGTTACTCTATCTAATGACATGTGTCCTAAAACTCAAGATGAGAGAGACAATATGAGTCGGATCCCGTTCGCATCGGCAGCCGGATCGATCATGTATGCCATGATATGTACGCGACCTGATGTCTCCTATGCTTTGAGCATGTGTAGTCGCTATCAGGCCGATCCAGGTGATGGTCACTGGATGGCGGTTAAGAACATCCTTAAGTATCTTAGACGAACTAATGATGCTTTCTTAATCTATAGATGGAGAACTTGAGGTAACAGGGTATACCGATGTAAGTTTCCAAACCGATAAAGACGACTGTAAGTCGCAATCTGGGTACATATTTTGTTTGAACAACGGAGCAGTAAGCTGGAAATCTTCCAAGCAAGAGACTGTTGCCGATTCAACAACAGAAGCGGAGTATATTGCTGGAGTCGAAGCAGCAAAAGAGGCAGTTTGGATCCGTAAATTTCTAATTGGATTAGGAGTAGTTCCGTTAGCAGTTGAGCTCGTTCCATTGTATTGTGACAATAACGGGGCTATAGCGCAGGCTACGGAACCGCAGTCTTATCAACGATCTAAGCATGTTCTTCGACGTTTCCATCTTATTCGTAAGATCATACATCGTGGCGATGTGAAGATCGAGAAGGTCGCATCAGAGGACAACATTGCAGATCTGCTGACGAAAGTCATTCCTCAGCAAAAGTTTGAGCGACATGTACATAGTTCAGGTGTTAGATACTTGAGTGACTGGCTATAGGCCAAGTGGTAGATTGTTGGACAATTATGACCCATAGCATCACTATTTGTAAAAGACATTGTGGTTTTTGTACAAATTAACTATGTGACAATAGAAATTGCTATTTATCATTTTGTAATTAGATTACTTGAATATATAAATGATAAAAGTCCTTATGATTAGTTCCGGATTATAAGATAAGAGACAATATCAATCCACTAAGGTTTAATCATTAAATATCCCTAGTCGTAGTATTATCGAGACTGGACATCGATAATGCGGAATAGACTAGTATTGCACTTGTGCGTGTTATGGAAGCGTAACAGCATAATTCTCATATATTTAAGTATTGGACGTTTAGCAAGTGTGATAGGAGGTTGTGTTTTCCGATGGTACGGAAACAGCTTCGCTCTGGATAGACCTCGCGGAATCCAATTGGTAGTATGACTATATGTCTATGGGAATCCGCATCAGGGTAGGTGTATTTGGTCTCAACCTGAGACTTGCATCGCTAGTACTTGCGACAATCAATACGCTTTGGTTTTGGTCATCCGGGACTTTAACAGGTTCTGCGTACGCCTCTTCTGGGTTTATTGAGAATCATAGTGTATTGGGTGTGATGTCAAGACATGAGTATCACTTCAGTCATATGGAGATGATGATCGCGCAGTGATACAGAATTGGTTCTCTATTATGTTGCAACTATTGTGATAATATGACAAGGTCATGATTATCCGATTATAGAGACTAGTTGCTTGTGATTCGATATATGCTTCGTACAGGGCAGACACTATTCCAGCCTCAGGCCTTGTATGTGACATCAGATACTGGATCGCAATACGCAATACTACGTATACTACGCCTGACAAAGATTATATATTCCTTAAAGAATATTTCTGGAGAATTGGGTAGGCACGGCGCTTTGCTTGAAGCCAACCATGTCTTGAAAATCGGTAAGAACGTGGTATCGGGTACGCACGTGTTCGAATAGTCCGACGACCGGATTTACTGCCAACATATCCAGGGATCTCATGGGTCGCTTCCCGAAGATTCACCGATGACGTATGACTCGAACATAATTAATCTGGGATTAATTAGAAGAGAGAGAATTAATCTATGATTAATTGCGGAAAGATTTTATCTGGGATAAAATTCAATTAAAAGAGAGAGAACGATTAATTCGGAATTAATCGATAAAATAATATATTTGATATATTAAATGAAATTAGATTTCATAACGGAATTAAAATTAGATTTTAATTCGGTGAACGAATTAATTTGGAATTAATTCGCGAGCGACTTTAATAATAATTTTGCGAGGCATAAATATTTAATTAAATTTGATTTAATTAATTCGCAACGGAGAATTCATTAATTCGGAATTAACGAACCCGAGCCCGAAATGTGTTTGTGGGCCCACTCGGATTTTGAATTCAAGTGGGGCCCACAAGTCACATCACTTGTCATTCTCATCACACTTTTTGTGATGGAAGTTATTGATGATGAGATGGTGGCTTGTAAGACACTTTATGTTTTAATAATGAAAGATGAGTTTTTTTTTTACCAAATGTGGATTTGGTATATCAAGATTTGATTTTTTGGAAAATTAATTAGCACTTCACAAAATTTCACTCATCTCTTCCTCTCTCTCTCTCATTCACGGCAAAAGTGAAAATTTCCCCTCTCTTGCAAGGCTTGGCTGAAACTAACAAGACCAAAGGAAGAAATTTGTTGTAAATTTTTTCAAGTGCTAGCACACATTAGATCATACAAAGGTGATAGGGAAACATTCCCTAGTGTTTGGAATCTAAAACTTCAAGCTTGGAGCTTCATCATACATCAAAGAAATGAGCTTGGACCAACTTCTCAAAGTGGAATTTTTGAACTCTACACCTACATCCAATCCGATCAATGTAAGTATTTCCGCTACTTCTTTGCGTATTCACACCTATTACATGCTTAAAATGATATTGGATTGATCTTAGAGACCCAACACTCTCTTCCTTGCTTCTTTTACCAGGCCTTGTCAGTAAAGATGTCTTCACTTCCCTCACCTTCTCTCCAAAAAGGTCAAGCCAATATTAAGCTCCTTGGAAGCATCTGTTATGGGCATCTAGCTTGTATCTTCTAGTGATCACCTTTCTATGTTTCTTCGTTTCTAATAAAGCTTCCTCAGGTGTATGTAACTGTGGGTTAGTTGGCTACTCCAAATCTCATTCCCATTATTATAAGCATAAAATATATCTCTTGACCGCATCTGGGTCAGTGTTCATCTGCACCTCGGGCTCTGGTCCTCTGTCTGACTTCTCATCCTTATGAAGATCTTGGACTTTCATCTGTTAAGCGAAAAAACCCATTCTGCCCCTCTTCAGGTTCAGAGTTTCTCGAGGTAAAAAATCACCATCAATATTTATCCCATAGTTATTGGTATCAACGTGTTGGTGAGTTGATGCCTTGAACTTCAATAGAGGGTGTGGTGGTTCCTCTGTCTTCGGGTCTTGCTTTGTTATCCTCCACAATGCCATGCCCTCTAGTCATGAAGGTAGATGTACCGCCAAAATATTTCTTTTGTGATAATTGCCATCTCCACCGTCGGTTGAAGTTTCTAAGGTTTCTCAAGCCACCCCTTGGAAGTTGTGTAACCATCATTGCCTTCTTTAAATGCCTATCACATCATTCTAGGGCTCCCTCTACTTCGTCTCCCTGAGATGCCATATGTTACATACCTACGGGTTACGTGCCAAAATTGAAGACAGTTGTATCCTAACCAAACAATGGCTTCAATCTCGTCATTCCATTCGAATTCAATGGATGAGACCCTCGGCACACATGTCACTGATCCTGCCCTCTAGCTTCAATAGAACGGTCAACATCAACCCGAGCTGCCTATTTAAAGGCTAGTGTACTTCATTTTCCTGTTTCAATACTTTGTCTTCTCTAAAGAAACTACAACAATCTCTCTATTTTTGGTGATTCCGAGTCTTCAACTTCCTTTGAAACTTCTCAGCATCTTCATCCTTTTGAACAAGTAAGTTTTCTAATAACTCATTCTCTTTTTGTGTATGTTTCCTTTTTCAATAATGGTGGTAGTTTGCATGTATTGAATGCTTGTGTTTGTGTTGTTTATTCTTTGTGATAATGGGAATACGAGGAATGGATTTACTCATGCGGGTGTATTTATGTTATTTATGTGTATATGCGGGCATGTTTTTCTGGGTTTTGTGTGTGTTTGGTTTCGATTGTGTTTTGAAGACTTACTTGTTCCGCCATTGTTTAGGGCGCTTAGAGCTTTCTACGGTTAGTCACTCGGTAGGGATGATGATGATAACCTTAAGTTTAATGTACTTAACTAACTGAGTTTGTGAACTAACCTTGCACCTCGAGTCATGCCTTGATAAGAATGTCAGACTTCGAGTCTTCCTCCCTCACTCCCCTTAAGATCCTACCTACTGCCTCACACATACACACAATCGTACACAGTTCGGGATATGAGAGTCCCAGCAACTATGACACCACTTCATCCACTTCTGAAGAGGGCAACCAGTCTTATCACAAACGGGTACCCCCGGCCCGAGATAAGTCACACCGGGCTCGAATTCGCGAATCTTGACATGGATCAGGCTTCATCATTCACCGAGACCAAGCTGGAGCAATTGAGGGAAAAGTTCAACATTCCGGAGGACATCAGCCTAATCGTCCCGAGGGAATGAAGTCAACCTGGTAATGATGTCGTGGCAATGTGCGTGGTATTCTTTGATATAGGACTACGACTGCCCATACAAGATTACTTTGCAAAGATGTTGTCTTCTATGCACATAGCTTCATGCCAATTAAACCTGAGTAGTTAGAGAATTTTGGCCGGCCTGTACATAATCTGGAGCCGAGCCGGGCTAGGGGAGCCGACCTTCACTAAATTAAAAAAGACTATACCGAATGAATGCCAACCCAAAAGAATATAAGAGTTGTTACTATCTCTCAGCTTGGGGCTCCCCATCTTATCACCAATCTCCCGTCCACCAATAAAAATTTTGAGGACAAGTGGTTCTTTGCAGCGGGTTACCGGGGACAACAACAATCGGTCGACAATGAACGTGTCACAGTCCTCAATATCTTCTCTGACGAAAGTAACGACCCGACCCTCAATTCCATTCTGATTAATCTTTAACAATTCACTAACTTCCAAACCTTTTGCAGCCTGTTGGGGGGATCTCCCCCAAAGTCCACCACGAGACCCGGTCCAGGTTGAGGAAAACGATAGAGTTTAGGGGTCATTACACGGACCTCGTTAATCCTTCTGCCATGGCCGACTCAGGCCTTATCCCGAGCACTCCACCACTCCAGTCGAGGAAGGCTGGTAGGTTCTGAATGACCCACTAACTTCATGTCTGTTGCCTTAGTCTTTTTTTTCCTTGCTTTTCCCATTTTTATGCTCTAATTGTTTTTCTTCTTTTTGTAGTAATGTATGGCTCCAAAACTCCTCTATAATGTGCTCAGGAAATGGTACGGCCCTCCCGGGGTGGATCTAGCAACGCCCGACCCCGAATGATTATCTCTATCCTGCCAGAAGCCAAACGGAAGTCTGCCCATTCCGATGCCATACCATCAGGGCCTTCAAGTGCCCCATAATCCTCCATAATCCTGACCCATTCAGTCTAAACTATACATGCCCCACCAGCCGTCCAAACAGCGAGCCCCTCCCAACCAGTCCAAACCGCATTCACTCCCCCCGACCAACCAAAAGATGTTGTCATCAGATTGGGGGTGATGAGCTCGAGGATCCTATAGAGAGGGCTTCGGGGAGGAAGACAGCAACCAAAAAGGGCAAAGCCTCAATAGTCTCTTCCCTAGGGGCCCTGCCGCTGGGTATCAATAACTTTACCGAGAACGTGAAGGATAAGGTGGCCCACATCTTCTTAACCTTCAATCATGTGGAAAATTAAGTAGGCTTGGAGAAGGCGGCATAGTATGAAGGTCTCTCGCTTGAGGGTTTCATTATCAGATCATGAAGGTCTCTCTCAAGGGTAATTAGGCTTCTCCCTTGTAACTTGTTTTCATTCATTTGGCCATACTGACCTTGTTTTCTATGCTGCAGATAGCATATCTCATGGCCATAAATAAAGACTTGTTGACGAGCACCATTTCAAAGGGGGGTCAAGACCAAAGATTGTAGAGTCGTCTGACCGAGAGTGAGTAAGGATTGTCAAAGCAGCTGGAGGAAGACAAAGTTGAGAATCGGACCCTTAAAAAATCTGAGGAAGGCAGCAAAGTCGAGGTTGCCTTTATCCATCGAGCCCCTGAAGTTACGAAAAAAGAGATGGATGAAGCCAGGGCTGAGGCTGCCCAAATAAGAATGAGCTCAAAGGTAATCAATGGCGAGCCACATCGGCCGAGAGCAAATCTCAGGAGAAAAATGGTCAAATGGAGAAAGTTATGCAAGATCTGAACATGTTGGAAGCCGAGCACCTTGAACTTTTAGAGGCTGTCAAAGGAGAAGCCAAGTTGGAAGGACTAGAAGAATGTGTGTAAATATTTGAGCTGCTTCAACCCGGCCTGAATTTGGATGCCATACACCGGCTCGTGAAATTGAAAAAAATGGAGATAACCGAAAAAGAGGCCTTTGGCCAAATTTCAAGAGACCCCGAGGCCATCCAAGATCCTGAGCCAATATCTGTAATGCTTTATATTCAGGAAGATATCGGCCCTTCCCCACCTACTTCTGTTCCTGCTGAGGAAGCTCTCAGTCCCTCCACATCTATTGTACCGTTTGAAGAGGTTTCTGACCCCTCCTCGTCCACTGCCCCAACTATAGAGGTCATCGACCTCCCCTTTACCGCTATTGAGGATGCTCATCGCCCTGCTGCCGATGCACCTGCTCCTTGATGGTCTTTTTTTATTTGTTTTGCTACTGTTTTTTCTTTTTATGGGTGACCCTGAGGGGGCCCTCTGTAAAAAAAATACTTAAACTCAAATGGATGAATTTTGCATTTTCTTCTTTTTTTCTTATTTGGATTGCATATTAAACAAATACCTGAGACGAGACAGCTTCCTTCTATTCTTAACCGTTTTCATCAAAGTTAATCCATTCATTCCTATAAAGGATCACGTCCCTAACAAACTCCGATGCCCGAACCCCACGTAATTCCACTCTTGGAATACTTTCATTTAACAGGCTTAGTACTTCTTCAAATAGAGTGGCCCTTGCTCGCTCCTCTTCCATACGTATGCCATCAACACGGAAAGGAACTTGGACAGACATACCAGACTCTGAGCCGGTACAACAACTTTAATACTTGGCCATGGGGTGAAACTCTAACCCCATGCCAACGAATCATAACATGGCTTCGGTGAGATGTAACCCGACCCCGAGCCAATGCAGTCACTTGGGTACAAGGAAATATTCCCTCATTGTGCCATCAACATTTGGCCATGGGGGATAAACTCCAATCTCATGCCAACAAATACAATAAGGCCTCAGTGAGACATAACCCGACCCCGAGCCATCATAACAAACTGGCCACAAGGGAATGTACCCTCATTATGCCATCAAATATGGTCTCGACGGAAAGAATGCAGCCCCGAGCCATTATAACAAATTGGACACAAATGAATGTACCATTCTTGTGCCATCAAATATGGCCTCGGCGGAACGAATGTAGCCCCGAGCCATCATAGCAAACTGGCCACAATGGAATGTACCCTCTTTATGCCATCAAAATTTTGCATTGGGGGAGAAATTCCAACCCAATGGCAACGAACCATAATAAGACTTCGGTGGGACGTAACCCGACCATGAGACGATGCAGTCATTTGGCCACAAGGGAATGTTCCCTCCTGATGCCATCCAAATTTAGCCATAAGGGAGAAACTCCAACCCCATGGCAACGAATACAATAAGGCCTCGGTGGGACATAACCTGACCCCGAGCCAATATAGTCACTTGGCCACAAGAGAATGTTCCCTTCTTGTACCATCCACATTTGGCCATAGGGGAGAAACTCCAACCCCATGCCAATGAATACAATAAGACCTCGGTGGCACGTAACCCGACCCTGAGCCGATGCAGTCACTTGGCCATAAGGGAATGTTCCCTCCTTCTGCCATGCACATTTGGCCATGGAGGAGAAACTTCAACCCAATGCCAACGAATATAATAAGACCTCAGTGAGACATAACCCAACCCCAAGCCAATGCAATCACTTGGCCACAAGGGAATGTTCCCTCATTGTGTCATCCACATTTAGCCATGGGGAAAAACTCCAACCCCATGCCAACGAATATAATAAGGCCTCGATGGGACGTAACTCGACCCTGAGCCAATGTAGTCACTTGGCCACAATGGAAAGTTCCCTCTTATTACCACTAATATTTGGCCGTGGGGGAGAAATTCCAACCTCATGCCAACGAACCATAACAATACTTCGGTGAGATAATCCAACCCCGAGCCATCGTATCAACTTGGCAATAAGGGAATGTACCATCTTTGTGCCATTAAATATGGCCTCGACGGAACGAATACAACCCCGAGCCATCATATCAACTTGGCCGTAAGGGAATGTACCCTCATTGTGCCATCAAATAAGGCATCAGCGGAACAAATTCAGCCTTGAGCCATCATATTTCTTACTAATACTTAACCATGATGGGAAATTTTCAACCTCCGGTAATCACTATGGAGACTGGAAATGGTGTCCCACACCGAGTCATCCATCAAAACAAAAACCAAGACAAAAATAAGACAAGTACAATTGGGTGACGTATCACATGCCCCGTACTGACCCAAAAGAAACAACAATGGAGCCTAAGACAGCGTCCTGCTCCATGCTATCCAAAAAAAAGTAATTTTGAACCTTACAGTCCAATATCTCGTAGAACCGAGCTACAGATCGAAAAGGTGGCCAACGCCATGAGATTTTTCCCATGCTAGGCAAGCCTCTAGTCTCCATACACCACGAAGACCCTTAGGCCTTCCTCGTGCTATGCTCCTACTGGTCCGAAATGGGATGGCCAACACCACGGGGTATTCTATCTCCCCGTGCTAGGCATATCCCGAGGCTGCAAACGCCACGGAGGCTTGTGAGCCTTCCTCATACTATGCACCTCCAATACTGGGCAGTAAATGCCATGAGGGAATTGTCTCTCCCAACGCTATGCAAACCCATAGGTACCGTAGTACCATAGCCATTCAATATCCATACATGCTATGACTACCTTGAGGCACCAAACGCCACGCCGACTCACTCGCCGAGCGTGCTATGGATACCCGCGGCGCCAAACGCCACACATATCTTCATGCTATATTCCTTAAAGATACAAGTCATTGGGTATTAACATTCCAGCCTGGGGTTTTGATAATGACACCTGAGATTGGCGTGTCATGGGGGTGCACGTTTTTCCCACATGCCTTGCATCCCTTCATGTGTTCCGAATTCCTCAGAAGCATAGGTCAATGGGTGTTGACGCTCCACTCCGTGGATTTGATAATGACACCGAGGATTACGTGTGGCATGGGTTTCGTGCCTTTCCCACATGTCCAACACCCCTTGATGCATTCCGATCACGATATTTCACAAGAATATTAAACATGTTTTTCCCGTCCAAATAATAAACAAGTATAGATACATAAGTTTTTATTTAAGAACTGGAAAGTCTTATTCATATTCAGGGGATCTACTGTCCATCTTACAACTCTTTGAGGGTCATTCTAAGAGAGGCTCTATTGAAAACATTTCCTCTGTATCTCTGAAAAATTCTTAACAATATCCTTCTGAACCGAGCTTTTCCTCCGCATCTCTGAATAATTCTTAACAATGTCCTTCTTAACCGAGATTTTTGGAGAATTATAGGACTGGCAGGTCGAACAACAACCATAATTTCTCCAGGAGGAACTTGCTCAATGTTAGCGCTAATGGGTGAGAAAAACCTATCAATCTCCAACTCTTGGCATTGCATTTCATTCAACAACTCAATCCACGATGGAGACTTCTGACGATGTTTCCCTGCTTGCTTACTCGTGAAAGAATGGAAGAAGTCGTCCCCATGATTAAACTTGGGCTTCCAATTTTACAGCTGATTAATTCTCCTCTTATTCCCACTTGTAGATCAATCCTCAGATGTTTTACCCTTCATATAATAACTGTTGGGGTTTCGGGAGGTAATTCGGGTAAACGCAGCGGAACGCGGAAAATCAAAATTTTCCGATTTCAATTATTTTTCTTGGGTAATTAAAATAAACTAATTTATTTCAATTACCCAATACTTAAAAACTAAAATTTTTACCCAAAAATCAGATTTTTCAGCAATTACCATTTTACCCCAAAACTTTGTATTTTAATCATTTTAGTCCTAAATTGTCAAATACAATTCTAATTGATTCTAAATCAATTCCAAAATGATTTGTACATGTCTAATACATGAAAATAAAAATTTTCAACTCAAGAAAATAATTTTCTTCTTATTGCCGAATGGTCCCTAAATTTTCAAGAATTTACAATTTGGTCCTTTTGTTCAAAACATGCCAAGATCAAATCCAAAAATACCCAAATTTAATATACATCATATATACATCAAATATCATCAAATATATGAAAAGCCCAAAATTTGGTGAAGGTTAAAAATCCTAATTTTATAATTTCACAAATTAACAAAATTAACACCAAATTAATTAAATTCAATACTTTAATTCAATTCTCACAACACCAAACAAGCCTCACCATCATGAAACAACTCAAGAACAATTCTAGGTCAATCATGAGTGGCTAAGTAACTCCAGAATGACAACTTCCATCAATATGGCTAAAAAGAATGCTTAATAAATAATTTAAAGCAATCTAAATCAATTTACATGCTTCCATCTTTCATCCAAGTTCTCAATCATCAAATCACATCCATAAAAGAGTAGAGAACAAACTAAGCTACACATGTTGAGGCTTAGTAAGATAGAAATAATTTTCATAAAAGGAAAGGTAAGAAAAACTTACTAAAAAAAACTTGATTTTCAAAGTCTTTCTTCTTTTTTCTCCTTTTTCTCTCTTTCTCTCTTTGTATTTGATTTTTAGGGTTCTTGGAATCATGAAATATATTTTCCAACAACACCGAAAAATGAAGGAAAAATTATAGCCATGTGTTTTAATTTTTATTTCAATAAATTGGAAAATAATTTAATTAAATTTGTGGTGTAAAATAATTAATCCAATTAATGTTTATCACAAATTATCCAATTAAATAATGTCAATTCAACCAATCAAAATTTGCCAAGATAACCAATCAAATAAAACCATTTAGCTTACTTTAATTAAAGTAAACTAGATATTAAATATTTAATTATTTTAATTATTTTACATTTAAATAATCAAATAATTAAATACAAATATCTCAAATATATGTATTATATTTACATTAAATAATCAAAATACATATATTAATAATAAATGTCAAATATCACAATTCGACATTTAATAAATAGCCGAAAGATCTCAAAAGCATGTATCTTCGTTTAACCGTTAAACGACTTATAAATAATCAGTATTATTTATAAAAGTTGTCCTAGTGCCCTACGAGTATATCTCAATAGTGAGACTCTCTAGGTTCAGGCATATCCGTCATGAAATCCAATTTCATGTCCATAATCTACCCATCCGTAAATTATGACGAAACAGATAAAATTTCTGAACCATACAGGTCGATGTCACTGCATACGTGTAATTCTTCCGTCACAGGTATCCGGATTATCCCAAAGATATAGATATAAACGTCAAATCTCTTTAGGTATAATCCCGTCGATGATTTTATTAGCAATCTCTTAAATAACACTTAGAACTTATTTCTACAGTGCACCACGGGCCCATGGATTTAACAGATTGCTAATTCTATAATGGATACCTATGTTCTATACACAGAACTGACGGATCTTATCTTGATACGCACAGGATATCCTGAGGATCAATCCACACCCAATGAACATACGGAGGTCTGATCTACATAGATCGGTGACGTGACTGTCATCAAAGTGTGGAGGATACCTCATATATCCACAGTGGTACCTCAAGTCGGAGGATCACTATGCTCACTCAACCCGAGAAGATTCTTATTGACGTTGGTGTAACATCTATCAAGAATCTTCGGCGAGTCGTTCAGTGTTTATCCGATATAAATACCTATGTGTCTATACGAGTCTCCCGAGACACATGGTTCATTGAGAAGCCATAAGAATCCAATATTCTAATATACGACACATACCGGTCTCAGCGGGTTTACTTACTGACCAAGTAATTGTAAACCTTGACCAGGAACAATTAAAGAATGATATTGTTATGATACTGCTCAATGTCAGTTGCGATGCTTTTGAAACTGTATCATAACCAATCACTCTATGGACATTTACGTCTTTACCATATAATAAAAGAATTCATATTATAGAAACTGTTTATTTTATTCATTAATAAAATATATACAAAAGTATTTACAGTGAAATACATAAGAAATTGGCGCTCAGAGCACCAATCCTAACAATAACGAACCTGGAAAGCAGATAAATGAGCATAATAAGCATGAGGCGTTATGGAAACTGATCGAGTACACCTTGCACATTGGCTATCCTACTACTCTATGATGATTGTCGCTATCGGCACTTCCTGGCTTTCATAGCCTCGTGGTCTACACACCCATTCAGGTAGTCATTCTTTACCAAATCGTCCACCTGCTCCTACAGGTCTCGATACCTTTTTGTGGTATGTCCATTCACATTGTGGTGCACGTAATAAGCCATGCCATCTCTCTTCTCAATCGGAAACCTCCTCGGGTCAAGCTCTGTCAGTAGGCATTTATCCTGGATTTCCCGAGCTATCTTGGACAGTGGTCTGTTCAAGGCGGTGTATGACGTCTCTCCAATGACGTGGGTGACCTGGATATGTGGCCTTCTCACCTGCGTTGGATTATTCTAAGGTATCGGCATGAACTCCTTCTGCATTGGGACTGGTCTCATTAGGTCTCTGCCCATATCACACTGATTTCTCGGCCTAGGTTCTTTCGAAATCTGAGTAGCCCCTCCTCGGGCGATCTTGTCCTCTTCCTCCATCAACACAAAATTCCTTACCTGCTCCAAGGCCATGGCATAGTCTGGTATCTCCCGGATCCTCAAGTGAGACCATAACTTCCCAACCATTAGGGCTCCTTTAAAACTTTCTAATGTCTTCAGGGACTCATACGCTGCGAACTCTAGTACTAGGCCATGGTATCTATCGACAAAGCTTTTCAAAGGCTCGTCGTCTCTCTGCTTCATCAACCTCAACGACCCCACTGTCTTCCTTGGTACGCATGCACATTTGAAATGGCGCACAAATGACTTCCTCAGTTGGGAAAAATCGTTGACACATCCCGGGGTCATGTTCCTAAACCATAAGTTGGTTGATCCACCCAGAGTCAATGTGAATACCTTGCAGATGGCCTCCTCTGCCATTCCCTGAATTTCCATCAACAATACAAACTTCTCAATGTGGGACTTAGGGTCCGTATTGCCCTTGTAGATATCCATCGTGGGCATGGTAAATCTCATTGGAAACTCTATTCCCAACACTTCCTTCGGGAAATGGGACGTTGTCTCAACAACTTGGTCACTTCATATCCCCCATTTCATATTTTCCTCCCATTTTTTCATCTCCTTTTATAACCAACTCTTCATATGGCTCTCGGAGTTGTTGTGCTCGCGCCCAATGGTCTCCTCACGCCTTCCACCGCTAGTGTGGTATCTTCTGTAACTTGGTATCTTGCGCCTCTCCTCCAGGTACCGTCCCTGAAATACGGGCTGTTGCTGGTTGATTTCGGGATTTGTCTGCCTTCTTCTTCTTCTCCTGGTTCCCCGGTTGGTACGATGTTGGCAACGACTACTGATCTCATTCTTTGGGTGTTCTTCTTCCCATTTACATGATCTCCGTCTACTCTAAGGATCATTTTTCCCCTTGCTATCTATTCTTTTCTCCTGCTAGGACCTTCTTCCCCTCTCTCGCATGACTTCTTCTCTAACTTCTCAATATTCTCCAACATAGCCTTCATGAAGGCTTGGGTTGTTTCCCTTTCTTTTCGAGCATCTTCCATTTCCTTTTGCATGGTTTACTCCATCTTCCCCATCCACTCCGTTGTAGAAGCCTCTGAAGTTCTGTGGTTTACATCTCCTGCAATCGTCTTAGTGTGTTTTCCACTTTTTGTTCTGGTTCCCCACAGACGGCGCCAACTGTTGACGACTGTTTTTCGTTCCAAGGGTAATTTGGGAAAAATTACTCGAACAAACCTCCCACAAGAAGTAAATTTATTTTGTTAGTTCCCAAAGAAAACTTGGCAAGCAAATCAGAAAACACAGAGAAAATAAAGGATTTAACGTGGTTCGGTGGAATGGATCCAACCTACGTCCACGAGAACAAAGGATAATGAGCTTTTTATTACCACCTCGGATCAGACCGACCTCTTTTATCTCTCTGTTATACTAAGATTTTTTTTTCTCTTTTACAAGTTGTGAAAATGCTAAAAATTGCTAGAAAACGATTAGCTCAACCAAAGAGTCGAAAAACCTCTCAATCTGAGTCTTCCACCCCTTTATATAGTGCGTCTAGATCTATTTTTACACAAATTCGTGACGTCAGCCACGTTACCCTGTTATCATTGCCTATGCTCATTTCCCCAATCACTCTATGAATAGTAGCTCTGCCTTCTGACACAACCACTCACTGCCATCTCAACCTCGTTAATTCACCCTTTTTTGGTAACTGCTACACGTTCTGCCCATGTGCCAACCTGCATTCCAACCACTCACGCGTTTTCATGTGTCAATGGATAAGCCTGAGGCCCTCTTCCATCCTATTAGCTGTTGGCCTACTCCCATCTTATCAGCCTTTGGGAGGCTGAAACTCCTATTTAGGGCTTACATCATCCGTACGTGAGCATAGTGCTACAACCCTGACCTATATCCCCGGGTCGGTGTACCAAAACGGATGACGCTCTTCCTTGCTCCTTTTACCAGGTCTGGTTGGTAGAGATGTCTTCACTTCCCTCACATTCTCTCCAAAAAGGTCAAGCTAACATTAAGCTCCTCGGCTGCATCTGTTATGAGCATCTAGCTTGTATCTTCTATTGACTACCTTCCTATGTTTCTTCGTTTCTAATAAAGTTTCCTCGGGTGTATGTGACCGTGCCTTAGTTGGTTTACTCCAAATCTTATTCTCATTGTTACAAGCACAAAACAGATCTCCTGACTGCATCGGGTCAGTCTTTATCTGCACCTCGGGCTCTGGTCCTTCTGTTGACTTCTCATCCTTATGAAGATCTTGGACTTTCATCTGTTAAGCGCCAAAAACCCATTTTGCCCCTCTTCAGGCTTCAGAGTTTATGGGGGCAGAAAATCACCATCAACATTATATTTTAGACACCCATAGGATGCTATCATAATCATTATCTACGGCGGCTTTAGCTTATAATTATGATAGCATCTTCATTCTTGTTGTTGTTTGTAAGCATACTAGGTGGCCATACAACTCAGTTAATCTCGTGACCATCCAACTGTGGTTAGACTGTCTGGAGCATTGAGGTTGGAGACTCTGATAGATTTATTCAAATAGTGATCATTGTTTTTGAAAATTAGCTTCATGGATGTAAAATGTGAAAGGTGCAATTAATTAGAGTGCTAGGATTGAAAAGCATCTGATTTATGTAGTTGAAAGTTTGTTGGGCTGAGTTGATACATGGGAAAGGGCTTTTTAGTTTGTGACTTTACATCATGCAGTTGACTCTTATTGGATATCTATTGGATGATGTTTCATGGAGCATGTAGAGCACCTTATCCTCATTTTTTTGTGGTGCTCTATCCTCTTGTAGTTTTGCTATATCTCGTTCCTTTGGTACCTTCAGTTATTATATTTTACTGCTACTGCTTTTAACTCTGCTACCTCTATGTTTCCGAAACATGTTTCTATCCTAATGCTGATGACTATTCATTTATTTATACAGTGTGTTTATAAACTTATCCTCGGCAAAGTAGGAAAATTGAAACTTTAGAAAATTATAGGTGATCAAGCTTTACTTGGTTCAGTTGGATCATTGTTGATTCACTCTGGCTGTTGGTATCAATTTATTTAGTGAGAGTTTTTTAAACTTACAGAGATACTCTTCAGGATGACTGATCTAATACTTTTTTTACAGCTTTATAAATCTCGTGTGTGAAAAAATAATGCTGAAGACTTTGTGCCTTCTGCAGCTACCTGATTGCTGCAATGGGTTTGCAAGTCATCTGAAGCCTTGGGCTTGCCTTAATAGATGCATATGCTATAATGCAAAAGAAGGTCCTCCGTAGTCCTGTTTTGACCAGCCTCTTTGTTGTTGGAGACTGGGTTAGCTTCTATAATGTTTCCAGACTGCTAGATGAAATACAAAATAGTTTTCTCTTTATGGTCGTTTTAAAACTAAATCCTATTTAACTAGTTACATTACTGCTGCTTCTGCCTCAGCTGGCGTCACAATGCTATACTTTTACGATTTGGGACATTGCAGTGTACAGAAAGAATGTCAAAAATATCAGGCGTCCGTTGGCTTGGCTATTTGCTGCTGTTTTACAATTGCAACGTCATCTCTCATTATGCTTTGCTTATTGGTTTCAGGTTAGATCTTCCGATGTACAGCATGTTGGATTTCTTTTACCTCACTGAAACCCATCGGTCTCGTAGAAATTTTGATCTATTTATAGTGTCAATGGAAAAGAAAACAATATTATAGCATAACAATAATCTCAAAGGCTTTTATTGAAATTCATGAGCTTAACTCAATCCAAAAATTAATTTGAGAATAGTCATTCAATTATCACAGTCGATGTGAGATATTTATTTCAACACCTATTCTTACGTTCAAATCAGTCTTTTGCTTAGTACTTCTCACATGATAAATAGTATGAATTCACTCGTGTATGAGTCCGACTCTAATACCATCTTAAAATTAACGGGCTTATCATAGCCCAAAAACTAACTTAAAATTAGAGGTTATTCCTCAACCGATAGTACAACTTGCACTTCTCATTTAAAATGTATTTATTGCTGGAGTTTAATTTTCTTGCCACCATACTTACAAAAGACGAGGGAAATCAGGAAGCACTTTTTCATTCTTTTATCCAAATCTTCGAACATATAATTTGGCACCCACAGTGTCGGCCATTTGTTATTCCTTGGTCCATTGCTTTTCTACCAAGCATTATTAGCTTGCCAACAATACGTGCCACATGACTCACAATTGTAAATGTTTAATGAATCCAAAGTTGAATTTGAGTGATGGGTGCGATTAAGGCAATCTTTAGAATTAAAGCACTTTAACAAACTGAAGAACAAGGTGGGATTTTTTTCCTCAAGGCAAGAAAATGGAGAGAATCTACATCTTCGAAGTGTTGGACTTGATAGTGTAGAGTCCAGCTGCCAAGAAGGTGCTGAGAAGTTTCCCACCATGATTCCAGCTGCAAGCAGAATCCATGAGGAAGTGACCAAACAAACTTTCGGTGGGTTTGAAAGTTTGATACAACAAACTAATTGATGCCATAAATCAATGAGTGATTTGTGGCATAAACAGTGTGTGATTCTTGGCTATAAATTCAAGGCTTTCCATGAATGCGATGCATCCCAAAGAGTGAGTGTTGTATAGAGAGAGTGAGAGGTTTTTTCTTAAGTTTCTTGTTTGTAAACTTGTGTACTCTATTCTAGTATAGTAATAGAAGCAATTCGGTTTTTCCTCAAAACACTTTCTAAATTGATCGGTAAATCACAACAAGTGATATCATGAGCTTTGGTTGTTCTTTGAGGTCGTAAAATCGATTAACAGAGTTTCCGATCGGAAAACCGGTTCCGAAAAAAGTTGTCAAAAATCTAATTTGAGGGTACCATCAGCTAGTTCACAGAGAGACGAGCACGGTGGTATTTTTCGGCGATCAAACGGACGTCAGACGGAGGCTCACACGCCAACACGCGCCGGAGAGTGAAGCACACTCTCGGTCATGCGCCCCACGCGCGGCATGAGGTTGAAGACAATACGCGTGGCTGCCACGTCAGCGCCAGATCAGAGTCTGGAGCATGTCCAGTCAGCACCACGTAATCGACCAGTCAGCAGACACGTCATCTGCCACGTCATCTCCACGTCAGCAGCCATGTCAGCGCCACGTGTCCACCACATCAGCAAAACCGGTCCCCACATTGCCACGTCAGCAGCCTGGTAATATTCATTTAGCCCCCTGAAGTTTTGAAATTTACAGTTTTGCCCCATAACCTTTAGGAATTTACAAATCAGCCCATGTGTCAGATTTAGACCAACGAAGTGTCTATTCCACCATTTTCGACCGTTCCAGACGCAACGGTGACCTCGGATTTGTGAAATTCAGCCCCGTTTTTAATCTATTTTCATTTTAAACTTTAAAACGTAAAATGGAAATGGAATATTCCCATTCTGGTGCAATGATTAAACTGGCTGCCACTAATTACTCCCTCTGGAGACCTCGGATGATAGATTTTTTGCATTTTAAAGATCTTTTTGATGCCATCGAGTTGAAGGGAGTGAAACCGGAGTCTGTTAAGGAGTTTGACTGGAATAAACTAAACAACAGAACTTTGGGTCAGATTAGGCAGTGGATTGGTCACAGTGTCTTCCACCACGTAGCACATGACACAGATGCTTATGAAATGTGGAGGAAATTGGAAGACATGTTCCAGGCCAAAACAGCTCGGAATAAAGCCTTAATCATGAGGCGTTTGGTGAACCTGAAGCTACGGAGTGGAACTTCTGTTGCAGAACACACCAACGAGTTCCAAAGCCTGGTGAACCAGTTGTCTGCAGTAGACATGCAATTGGTAGACGAAGTTCAAACCCACGTCAGCTCTAGGAGACAAACTTACCATGCCTATGGTAAATGATGCCCTGTCAAATGAAGAAGCCAGAAGAAAAGACGTGGGCTCAGATCAAACAGAAGCCCTTGTCTCGGAGCAGCGAGGAAGACAACATGAGAAACATCAAGGTGGGAGGAGAGGCGGAAGCAAAAGCAGAGGCAAATCCAAGGACGAGAAAAAGACATACAAATGCTTCCACTATGGCATTGAAGGCCACTTAAAGAAAAATTTCCGGAAACTGCAACGGGAGCAGGGACAAGGCAATAACCAGCTGAAGAAGAATGATGCGGAGACTCTAATAGTTACCATAGTAGATGTAGCTATATGCTCCGGCCAGGAAGAAACATGTCTTCACACCGTAACTCAGGATGTCGAGTGGGTGGTAGATACTGCAGCATCCTACCACGTCACTCCTCACAGGGATTTCTTCACAACATACAAAGCATGAGACTTTGGAGCAGTGAAAATAGGGAATACCAGTTCTTCTCAGATAGTAGGAATTGGTGAAATAAAATTTCGGACAAATGCAGGGTATACAATAACCCTGAAGGAGGTTAGACATGTTCCAGAACTTCGGCTCAATTTACTCTCAGGGGTAGCCCTTGACAAACATGGTTATGCTAGCCACTTCAGCAACGATACTTGGAGGATGATAAAAGGTGCCATGGTCATCGCCCGAGGACATATCTGTAAAACCTTATATAAGACTCATGTGAAGATTTGTGCAGAAAGCCTCAATGTAGCTGAATCGGAGGCTTCTCAGAATCTGTGGCACCAGAGACTCGGTCACATGAGTGAAAGAGGGTTTTCTACCTTGACAAAGAAGGATCTATGTCTCCAAAAATGATGCTCTGGATCCTTGCAACCACTGTCTATTCGAAGTGTTGGACTTGATAGTGTAGAGTGCAGCTGCCAAGAAGGTGCTGAGAAGTTTCCCACCATGATTCCAGCTGCAAGCAGAAGTCATGAGAAAGTGGCCAAACAAACTTTCGGTGGGTTTGAAAGTTCGATACAATAAACTAATTGATGCCATAAATCAAGGAGTGATTTGTGGCATAAACAGTGTGTGATTCTTGGCTATAAATTCAAGGCTTTCCAGTGAATGTGATGCATCCCAAAGAGTGAGTGTTGTATAGAGAGAGTGAGAGGTTTTTTCTTAAGTTTCTTGTTTGTAAACTTGTGTACTCTATTCTAGTATAGTAATAGAAGCAATTCGGTTTTTCCTCAAAACACTTTCTAAAGTGATCGGTAAATCACAACAAATAGTACATAGTTCAGTTGAATTTAGGCTTTACCTTTGAAATCCAATATGATTGGCATGCATTGTTGTATACTTTTTGGATTAGAATCTTCCTCCTTTTAATTTAATTGTTAAATGTAGTTTAAAATATAAAAATATATTTTTTAGTTTCTAAGTTTTCCAAAAAAACTCCATTTTTTTTATAAGCGCATTGGCTTATATAGGACATTCTACGTGGAAGTTTCAGCCTTTGGTTGACACGTGTCTAATGATGGACCGTTTTCTACCTGCATGATGCACATCTATCATAGGACATACTGGAATATTAGGAGTTATTACACATGTCATTATGTATGCTAAATCTAGCTTGCATATTAAGATAAGTAGTTTGTCATTAAAGACATGGTCTATGACATCATGTTCTTCGGAGTATTGAGCCGGGATTAGAGTGTTCCTAGTATCTCTCATATGGATTTCCGAAGTAAATGCTCTCTGGAGTGCATCTAGATCAGAATGGACTGATTTCGGAGTGAATGGAATGACCTCGAAGTGACGTAACTCCGAGATTAAGATTGAATCTCTCTGGTTGGGTAGTTTCTAGAGGTTGTTCTGACCTCTCATGTTTACTAGTATTATTGAATAATATCATAACATGTGGCACCCTCGCATTAGACCTTTGTCTGGTCGCAACAGTTCCACTAAGGAGGAGTGTTGAGGCAGATTTAACTTTGTGGCGACACGTGACCTAAGGTATAGGGTTAAATTTAGGCACCTACAGTTTCATTAGCATATGATTCTTGTGAAATAAATTTTCAATTTTGTCTACGGTATGATTGGAGTATGCTTAAATGTATGCAATCTTACTCTATCTCTTGTGTGGCATACTCACGATTTTAAAATGAAAACTGTAATATATCATTAGAAGATTAAAAAATACAAACTTCATCTTCGCTTTATTAAAATAAAATATCCTTACTAAAAAAATATATTTTTTATATAATCAGTGACAAATAAAATAATATATTATTGTATAAATGCTTGATTATGCAAGAAAGAGAGCACTACCAATGTAAAGACAGATTTCTTTTGTCTTTAGGAAGGAAATCAATTATCTTTTTGTTAAGTATCATTGAGAGCAATGAGAGGTTTTGGTGGTGAGTGGCAGCAAGAACAAATAAGGATAAGGAACA
The DNA here is from genome assembly GCA_019454045.1 of Zanthoxylum bungeanum. Classification (NCBI taxonomy): domain Eukaryota; kingdom Viridiplantae; phylum Streptophyta; class Magnoliopsida; order Sapindales; family Rutaceae; genus Zanthoxylum; species Zanthoxylum bungeanum. Next base: position 10,372 of record SKCR01038216.1, on the reverse strand, counting down.
TACAATCCTCGTTAGACAAACTGGCTAGTGGAAGCTAAGAAGTTTTGATTTGTTACTTTTAATTCTTCTTTTCTTAAGTGGGCCTAATTAGTAGATAATAGGTAATTAGGTAAATTTCAATTAAAAACTTAAAGCCACATATAATTCCATTGATTGAAGAAGCATACATGAGATGGAAGTCAAATGGGAGTATTTAGATGGTAAAAGATTTAGAACTTGATTGTTAAGTCCTGAATTTGAGTGCATATGATGTATTTTTTTGTAAGAATTTAGGATAATCAAGAGTTTTACATGTTTCACTTAAACTCGAGTCGGGTGATTTGAGACGGGATTTCAACCTTTGGAATAAAATGATGGAGCCATGAAAGATTATGGAAGCCATGAAAGTCGAATATATATCTTGTTGGCGTACAACTCACGTAAATGACAAAATCGGTTCGATTCCCGAAAGAATATGAAAGCCACCCCTTGAATCCTTGGTTCCAATTGCATCACATACATGATCGAGTATTTAAATAATATTACAAATATTAATTATGAGTAGTTGGCTCACCAAATATTTGTTTGTTCTTTGCATCACAGAGCTGATTTAGAGAGAAAGTTATATTCCTGGAGCATCCAAAAAAATTTTCAGGTTCAGGAAACTCTCGTAAACTTATTAAAAATATTAGTACTGTATAATGTGATTAAACATTTCACCCTTGATGCACTGCATAATGATTGAAACCAACAGAATATATAGAAAAGGATTTACGCAAAACGGAGAATGTAACAAAAGATACAAATGAATTTAATGTGCTTCTATGTTGTATTGGGAGTAACTGCTTGAAATACGCACGGGTTTTTCGTTATTGCGGATAATTTTTTCCGTTATATTTACAAATTTAACTTGGTATGCGTTTTATGCCAAATTTGATAAAAAAAAAAAAAAAAAAAAAAAAAAAAAATTTTACCGTTGGAAATCTCACTGCTAAATCACCCCTTCCGGGTTTAAGCGGAGCAGGTAAAATCCCCGGCTGTCCCAAGCTCTTACAAGAAACACACTTTATGGATTTGTAAATTTAAACTTAAATTTTCTTATTGAGCTTGAAATCTTGACCGTCACTGTGTAAAAGCTAATAATCAGAGTCTCCATCATGAAGCACAATAAATAAACAAAAATATTTATGAAAAAACTTATAAAATTAATTTAAAGTAAACTAACAAAAAAAAATAGACCCAAAAATTAAAAAATTGGTTAATTTTTATGGACGACTGCTATTTATGTCTCTTATTTTAATATGAGATTATGTTTTAATATTGTAATAGGTTTTTCATTTCAATATCATAAGTTAATAATAAAAATTAATTGTAGATAATAGGTGCCACGTATTTTTTTATTTTAATAGAAGATTACAATATTTTTTTTTTATTATAATAGGTAATAAAAAAATTAATTATAAAGATTAGGTATTGGATATATATTTTGTAATTGTAATGGAATATATATATATATATAAAGTTAATTATTTTTAAGTCTGTTCATCTCGTCACGTGTCGACTTCATATATATTAAAGTCATTAAATTAAATTAATAAATTGATTAAATAAAAATCATATTACTATAAAAATACATATTATAATTTTATAAGAATTTTATTTTTTTAAAAAAATATATTAGACTATCCTATTAAAATAAAAAAACACTAATAAATTATTTTAATTAACCTAATCTCTACAATAATTTTTTTATTAAAAAATAAAAATAAAATATCTCTATAATTATTTTTTATTATAAAATTAAAATAATAAATTATATATATATATATATATATATATATATAAGTTAAACATTTTTAAGCCTCCTCACTGTGCCACGTGGCGGCTTAATATTAAAGTTATAAAATATAACACCCCAGTAATCTTAACGGCTATTACGTTATGAGACACATGATATATGAAATAAATCATGTACGGACACGTATACATTCTTGAAATGACTTTTTAGACATTCAGCAAATTCTTCGTAGTTCCGATACATAATTCATTACAAGATTTAAATCCGGATAGCCCGAGGTATTTAGGTCATAATATTTTCATACGATCTCCGATTAATATGAACTTTATATCGTCGGAAATCTAAGACCGAGACCTACAATCTTTTCGTTGGATATTTTTCCGAATTTGAATCAGAAGAAGGTTACAAATCGAGATTTTCGTGACTGCTACAGTAATTTCGGGAATATACTAGAATTTGGTGATGTCGCCTCACCCTAGCCACTCATTTGCAAACAAAAATCATCTTTATGCCCTATAAATTGAACACTATTCATCCATACCCTTCTCAAGAAAAAAGAAACGTGAAATGCTTCCCCCTCCCTTAGAAAAACAAGTCATTTTCTTTCTTCACTTTTTCATCATGTTGGAGTAACAAGTGATAGTGTCAAGATTCCTCTCATGCAAAGTGAGCTCTCTATCTTATTTTCCTCCTCTAATTTCAGTTTTGAGCTTGATATATGGGAGCCCCAAATTTGTATCTTGTGAGCCCTAGGATTTGGAATTGCTTAATTAGCTTTGATTAAGTTGATAGCATGTAGGATTGTGTAGTTCATGATAATATAATAATGGAATTATGCATTTCATTTTAAAGGGTGGTCGGATGTATCATTATTTTTAGAGGATGAGTTGTGGTTGCTTTGATGGAAATTGATGATGTAGTGTGATAGGAATGATGTGTGTTGTGATAAGAATTTGATTTAGTGTTGAAACGTTTAAGGCTTTAGTATCCATGCTTTGATCTAATAGTTTATAAGAGGTTGGGGATTGAGATTGGCCCTTGTATATGAATATTGAAGTTTAGAGGTTTGCCTATGTAAATGTGTTAGTGTGATGGTGGGGATTGCATTGAGCATTATTTTTGGGAAAGTTGGAGATAGGCCCTGAAATTGGGCTAGCGTCACGACACTAGACCCCCAACGTCGCGACGCATAGCAGACATAAGCACTCTGCCGCGAGTCTGGTTGAGCGGGCATCGCGACGCCCAACACAAAGCGTCGCGACGTGGAGCAAGAACACAGGCTCTGCCTCAGGTCTGAACAGATGGGCATCGCAATGAGTGGAGTCTGGCGTCGCGACGCGAAACAGATCATGTTCTTTGCCTGGGTTTGTTTTTATAGGCGTCGTGACGCGAGGCAAAAATAATTTCATAATATTTCAATTTCAACTTAGGATGTTAGAGGTCACCCTAATAGTTTCGTTTCGACACCTATACATGTATTATGACATGTCGTAAGTAATATACATCATATGGTGGTTATAGATTAGTTGAATGGAGAAACTTAGTATAATTTCGAAGCATATTCATGACTTACATTCTAACCAAGTTACCGATTATAGATTATCGGCAAGAATCCCAAGTTCTTCGATGAAGCAAAACATATGCCAGCCAGATTCCAAAATCTGTGAGTGGAACCTTCTCTTAAACTGTGTTTACTTATATGTTTTTGAATCAAAACTTACTTTTGAACACTTAGGGCGTTAGCCAAAATTATTTTCAATTGTATTTTGAATAAGAAAATTTTGAGGAATGTTTAGAAAGAAATGATTTTCAAAGTTTGAGATTTATGATTTCTGGAGGCATGGGGGAAAAACCCACCTCAGTATGTAACTTGACTCAGATGTGGAATTGACGGATTCAGATATCGTGTGCAGACGCAGTTCAGGACTAGGGATGATTGATGCCCATAGATCCCAGATTTTTTGAGTCTGAAGGGTAGCATAGATCTGGACCCCCGACTCCAGATTTATGGCTTGGGGGACGGAGAGACGTAACACCCCAAGAGCACCAGATATTTACGTACATGGGATGTCCCTAAGCGCCAGATTTTACGTATGTGAGGACGACGATACGTAACGCCCCCATACGCCAGATATATAACTACATATTTTCTCAGATATAAAATTTTCACATATAGATTTTACAGAAATATATTTTCAGAATCGTATTTCCAGAAACAGATTTTTCAGAAGAGATAAGTTTTATAAAAGAGTTTCTAGAAAAAAATTTCAGAAAAGTTGAGTTTTCAGATAAGAAGAGATTTCAAAAAAGAATGTTTTCTGTGAGGATTTCATTTTTTAGAACCATGAATTTTCATAAAGAGTTAGTTTTCATTTTTAACTGTCAACTCACTAGATCGTTCAAACGATCTAACCCCTTCATTCCCAGTTTCTTTATTTTACAGGTTATCCGGAGGACGAGCTCAGGAGGATGGATACTGATGGCAGTCACTAGGGGTGTTGAGTCTACCAGGTCAAGTGAGAGACACAGTTCAATTATAGTCGAGTTATGTCACGAATCATGTACATTGCATAGTAGAGATTATGTGTGTAAAAGGATGAAGTGATATGAATAAGAATTGTAGAAAAAGTACATTTAAGTACACCGTTATCAGTGTTAAAGTTCTTTGCATGTTGTTGTTTGGGCAATGGTTACAGTTAGGTTGTCAGAGACTTGGGTGGATAGTACGACCTATTCCCTGCCGGTAGCATCTCCTGGAGGGAGATGTTACAAAGATGGTATCAGAGCATGGTTTAAGGAGTCAATGACTGCGGTGGGTAGAGTGCTGGGGTCTTGTATACACAGTATGTCCGGGATACCCGTATGCGAGGTACTACCTCTCCAGTATATGATCCTCGAGTACGTCCCCAAGTCTTATAGACAGGTTAGTAAAATTCCCAAAGCTATCTGAATATTCTTCTTAATAAATTAGTCATAACCCTTATTCTAGCAGAAAATCCTTCTCTAGTTATTCTGACCTATCAACAAAAGTTCAAGACAAATTATGAGAACAAATAGTAAAGTTCTAAGAATTGTCACGCAAAAGAGTGGATGATAAAGCTAAATAAAAGTAAAGAATGGTGCATATATGTTTAAGCAACCAGAGCCAATAAGAGATAAAAAAAATACATAATTAGATAATAAAGAAAACACCAGAACTTATAGTAGTAAAGAGAACATAGTGAGCCTGAGCAAGAATAAAAGATGCTAAATAAACCTAAGTAAGATCCCTTCCTTCCAAATAAGATTCAATTCTTTCTCAAAAAATTCCTTCAAATAGATCCAATAGCCTTGAATACCTCATATAGATAGCAAGTTCCTCGAGTATTGAAGGATAGATAGAAAGATAAAAGAAACAAGAAATCGGAATTAGACGTGGGAGTTCCAATAGACAAGAGATGCCAAAAAGGATGAAGAGATTCTAGATCCTCAAACTCAGGCTCGCAAGAAATAAATGAAGGTCATAAGCATAGACGATTAGTAACCTTACCCCAAGAAACCCGACATAGATACGGCCTTAAGCTACCCTGATCCTCAACCCTCGGTAATATCGATTGAAGAAATTACCATGAATGAGTCTATCTCATACCTATCTTATATGAGCAATAGACCCTACCAAGACATAGAATACCAGAACAAGAAACGTCGACATCCGTAGAGACGTAAAATGCTTGTCTCAGCACCAATATTCTAAGACGAAAGTAGTGAATTTGGAAGAATGCTTTACCCAGAAGAGACCAATGAGACTTCTAAGGTCAGACAAATAAGAACCCGACCCAAGCCAAGATGAGCAAGCTCACAGTACTAGTGAGAGTCCATATATCAGACCAATACCAGTAGAAACCTATGTAAGTTTAAAAAGAGCAGACCCTTGAGAATTAAATACACTAATAAGTTAGCAAAAGTACCAGTTTAAACCTATGTAAGTTTAAAAAGAGCAGACCCTTGAGAATTAAATACACTAATAAGTTAGCAAAAGTACCAGTATGGACAGTATGACATAGTACCATAGCCGTGATCTAAAGCAAGAGTATAGATCCAGAAGGAAACTCATAAGACGAATGACCACTAGCTTAGCAACACAACTTAAAGCCAATAGACATAATATAGAAATAATTCAGAAGGATACGATTAGGGACAAGAAAGTTCAGTGCGTATAGTAAAAAGAGACAATGTAGCTTAATGATGCTAATGGAATGGAGATCTCAGAATGGTTGATGAAGTTGTGGAACTTTAATACCTGAAGTAGCCATTGCGATCCCAACTAAAGGAATGATAAATTTTCCTCCTAATAGCTCTACTCTAATGAGTATATAAGCACCAAAACATACCTTCATTAAGCCTAGATCATCAATAATGATGTAGATTTCTATATCTCTATTGAAAATATGTATCCACCCCTCATCCTAGAACTCAATAAGGTTCTGGATCAATAAAAAAATGTCGGATAGGATGGAAAAATCATGAGATAGTAGAACAGCCAAACCAAGAAGCTCAACATGACCTAGATAATGATCATAAGATAGTAATATTTTGTATAAGAATGAGTAGTTTGAATTCACAGTAAGTCTAACCGAATCTAGAAGTTATAACCTACATAGAGTTATCAAGGAAGTAAAGGCTCAAAAGTGTAAGGAGCTAGAGTAAGCAACGCAAATAGCGACCCCAGGTATAGGACATACGACTTATAAAGAGCTTCCCATAGGAATAGATGGGAAAACGTAGAAGGGAGCAACACTTATACCTAAGGCTCGATAGTAATATCATGATTTATCGTCAAATATGAAGTTCCCAGAGAAGTAAAAGACTGAAGGGGTTAAGAAACTAAGGTTAGTAGGAAGATTAACAGAGGTGGTACGGTAGGAATTTGAAAGAGCACCCTTAAGAAGGTTCTTAGTAGAAGGTAATAAGATCAATAGACGAAAAATAATCAGAAGTATAGTCAAAGAAGGAGATTCAGATATTACCTAGTAGAACTACTTTGGTGTGGGAGCCAGAACCATATATGTAAACACGAAAGTTCAAGGCTATAGATAAGTAGCACGCGTAGCTACAACACGGGTAGCTAGTGAGATCATTGCAACTGTAAATACTTAAGGACCGATTCATACCCTCTCAATCCTCGATAGACAACAGTAGCAAACACGAGCCTCGATTTTTACCTCAAGATACTCCTAGAAATGAGTGAATGAGTAATGAAAGGAGACCAAAATATAAAACCTTCAGATATAGTACAAGAGCATAATAGAAGAGGAAAATAGCTCTAAGTAAAGGATTTGGGAGGGAAATTATCTAGATGAAACGATAAAGAGATAAAATATTAGTCAAGCAATAACGGAATACAAAGAACCAGCATTAGACAAGACTGCCAACATGTAAAAGATGATGTCCTTCGGATAAGAAGACAGAGATATAGACCACAGAAGTTCCAGGTATAAAATATAGCAGGAAGAAGATAAAAAGGGCAACAAGTAAAATGTTTGGAGATGGAATTGCCCAGATAAGACGACAATAGAAAAAGATACTAGATAAACAATAACAAATGTGCATAAGTGCTAAAATATACTTTCGATGGTTAAGTTCAATAGTACTGGGGAACATCAAGTTTTCTCAGCATCGAAATAAGACCGAAATTCCATCAGATAGAAAGCTGAAGGAAGGTAGCGAGTATAACACATAAGTTTCCATGCAATATATCTGGCTTAGAAACAATGCGAAGTATGACCTGAGATAAATTTATTGAAATAATACATATAGACAGCCAAAGAAACTAGATATAAAGATATTGTTGAGACTGGAACAACACCTAACAGAACAAGACCATGGGAATAATTGAAGATGGAATATTCTGGAGGGCACCCGAGTAAAGAGAGCAAGTTAGTACAAATGACGGATTAACCAGATTTATACTAGTCACGAATTTGAAAAGTACGAAAAGCGTATGGACGATAACCAGAATCGAATCGCTAACATCGATGTTAACAGTGAGGAATACTGTTTAAGCACAAATGTCTATACAGTTAGACTTAATATAAGCACCTTGTTCCAGAGGCTTTAGCCAATTAAGAAAGACCACCAGAGAATCTGTTCAGGATTAATATCCTGAATATAAGAACCATTGATAGACAATAATAGTAAGCTAGAAGTACATGAAGAAATTGACCATGGGTTATAAGGTCCTAAACCCACAGATAGGCAAAGATAAGAGAACTTGAAGAATAGAGCCGATAAGCAGTGAAAGCTTAGTGAAGGGAAAATGGAGAGTTAAATAGCTAAATTATGAGTATGAAAGCTAGAATCAGATCAAATATGTGGCAGTAGGGAAGTACTTAGTAATGTTATTTCTTTTATACATTTACACCCAGAATGGGAGTAGGATAAGAAAAAGCCTAACCATAGAAAGCACTAGTACTTCTAGGGATTCAGAAGTACCAGCTAAGAAGGAAGTACAATAGTGATATATTAACCGTGAAGGAACTAAGATGTGTGGGATGCCAGGCCACGAATATAGTGCCAATTTAAGAATTAAAAGCTCACGTAGAGAATAGGGTTGGAGAATGTTGAGCATAAACTATAAGTCTAGAAATGAGATTTCTTTGATGCATGGACATAGTTATAGCCTAACGGTAGTATTACGTACTCAGTAGACATTTCATGGAATGAGAATGAAGAATCTCTCAGTCAAGAATTCAAGGAATTATTCACTAGAGCCCACGAACTTTGGAGTAGAATATGCAAGCATGACATGAGAGGTATTGTACGAAAATATGTTACGACAATAATCGAGTAGAGTATACCAGGATAAGAGATTCTCAGAAAGTATAGTATTGAGTTCTTGAGTAAACTAGCAGAAAACAAGTAAAGGAAGATAAGAGTAATAGAGACAAGATATTTTCAAACCAAGACGGATCTAAAAAATTCAACGTCAGAAGGGATTCGAGGACGAATCCTATTTAAGAGGGAAAATTTGTAACACCCCGGTAATCTTGACGGATATTACGTTATGAGACACAAGATATATGAAATAAATCATGTACGAACACGTATATATATATTCTTGAAATGACTTTTTAGACATTCAAAAAATTCTTCATAGTTCCAATAGGGAATTCATCCCAAGATTTAAATCCGAACAGCTTGTGATATTTGAGCCGTAACTTTTTCATACAATCTTCAATTTTTATGAACTTTATATATTCAGAAATCTAAGATCGAGACCTCCAACTTCCGCGTTGGATATTTTGCCGAATTCGAATTAGAAGAAGTTTAAAAATAGAGATTTTCGTGACTGCTATAGTAATTTCTGGAATAGACTAGAATTGGGTGATGTGGCCTCACCTTAGCCACTCATTTGCAAACAAAAATCAGCCTTATGTCTTATAAATTGAATACTATTCATCCATCCCCTTATCAAGCCAAAAGAAAAGTGAAATGCTTCCCCCTCCCTTAGAAAAACTAGTGATTTTCTTTCTTGACTTTTTCATCATTTTGGAGTAACAAGTGATGGTGCCAAGATTCCTCTCATGCAAAGTAAGCTCTCTATCCTATTTTCCTCCTCTAATTTCAGTTTTGAGCTTGATATTTGGGAGCCCCAAATTCACATCTTGTGAATCCTAGGATTTGGAATTGCTTAATTAGCTTTGATTAAGTTGCTAGCATGCATGATTGTGTATTTCATGATAATATAGTAATGGAATTGTGCATTTCATGTGAAAGGGTGACTAGATGTGTCATTATTTTTTGAGGATGAGTTGTGGTTGCTTTGATGAAATTTATGATGTAGTGTGATAGGAATGATGTGTGTTGTGAAAAGAATTTGATTTAGTGTTGAAACTTTTAAGGCTTTAGTATCCATACTTTGATCTAATAGTATATAAGAGGTTGGGGATTGAGGTTGGCCCTTGTGTATGAATATTGAATTTTAGAGATTTTACCTATGTAAATGTGTTAGTGTGATAGTGGCGATTGCATTGAGCATTATTTTTGGGAAAGTTAGAGATAGGCCCTGAAATTGGGCTAGCGTCGCGACACGTAGCAGACAAAATCACTATGTCTCGATTCCGGTTGAGTAGGTGTCGCGACACAGAGCAAGCAGATCATCTACCACAGGTCTGATCAAGTGGGCATCGCGACGTGTGGAGGCTGGCGTCGCGACGCAAAGCAGAGCATGCTCTTTGCCTGGGTCTATTTGCTTGGGAGTCGGGACGCGAGGCATGAACAGTTTCGTAATATTTCAGTTTCAACTTATGATGTTAGAGGCCACCCTAAGAGTTTCGTATCGACACTTATACATGCATTATGACGTGTCGTAAGTCGTATACATCATATGGTGGTTATAGATTAGTTGATTGGAGAAACTTAGTATAATTCCAAAACATATTCACGACTTATATTCTAACCAAGTTACCGATTATAGATTATTGGCAGGAATCCCAAGTTCTTCGACGAAGCGAAATATATGCTAGCCAGATTCCAAAATCTGTGAGTGGACCTATCTTTTAAACTGTATTTACTTATATATTTTTGAATCAAAACTTACTTTTGAGCACTTATGGC
>SKCR01038215.1:0-46475 GCA_019454045.1 Zanthoxylum bungeanum | reverse complement strand
AGAACTTAGGTCGCTCCGGTAAAACATTAGATATAGCGTGATGAGTTAACGTAGTCGCCCAATATCGTCATTAGTGTGAAGGTGTAAATACGAAGCTCATTAGTGCACATTGACAAGAATACACCTAGAACACCTCTTAATCCAATATCGTCATTATTGTAAGGATAAGAAATGGTTCATGACCAAACTATGAGTCACATGAAGTAATTGACCTTGAAGGTCTACCTAATGAGTTTATAAAGGCCAATATCGTCATTAGTGTGAGGCTGGAGTAAATATCATGGGATCCATTTCCCGCTATGAAATTTTGATAGTCAAATTTCTATTTTTCCGTTAAAAGAGATTACGAAATTACGTAAAGTCGTTGGAGGGCCCTAATAGATTTAAAATTCCATAATCAATTAGTGTTATCACTTTTGAAATGAAAAATATTTTGCTACTACTAAAAAATATTGTCTTGTAGATGGCTGCCACTAATCCATTGATGAAACTTTTGGATTCCAATACGCTAAAAGGAGCCGAAAAATATTGCGAATGGGAAATGAACATATGCCTTGTCTTGGAGTATGGAAAGTTGACTTATGTAACGATCAATCTACACCCTGTTGATATCGATCCTGACTCCACTCCAGAAGAGGGTGAAACTTTTGATATATGGAAGGATGATAACCTGAAGGTGAAATCCTACATCTTGGGATCGATGGTTCCAGATTTGCTAAGACAGTACATTGAAGTACCGGATGCTTGGAGCATTATGTGAACACTCAAGGAGTTTTTCGAGGAAAATCAAGAGATGGAACTTTATCGAAGGTCTAAGGAATTATTCCGTGCTGAACTCAAGGAGAGAGGAGGTGCCAGCACTCATGTTTTGAACATGATCGACCAGATTCGATATTTGGAATGACATTGCATTGTGTTTGATGAACGGCTGGGCCGTGATTTGATTCTGTCTTCTTTGCGTGGTTCTTATGCTGACTTTGGATTAAATTTCCATATGCATTTGATGCAAGCCACATACTTTGTGACTTTCACAGATGATAAATCTAGATATGGATATGTCTATCTAATGAAACATAAGTCGGAAATATTTGACAAGTTCAAAATATTTCGAAACGATGTAGAAAAACCGACCGGTACGAAATCACACGCGTATAACGCAAGCGCACGTATCGTTTAAGTAGTATAAAAAGTATCGATCCCACGAGGACTTAATACCTAGGCTATTAATTTGTGAAGCTAAATGTTTACAAGTATCTAATGGATTGGTTGTTTTGATTGGATGGTGACTTCAAAATTAAAAACAAGTAAATAAAAAGGCGCGAGAATAGGTTGAGGAAAATTCAAATTTATTGAACTATCCAGGGTTTTGATTTCTTCCAATATCTTTTTAAAGATGAAGTGGTTATTTCATGCTTGTGTAATATATTGGTTTACTAACCTGGAATAAGAAATTCTGCAAAAGCCTCTGTCGATGGTCGGATTCAAATATACAGTGTAACCCAATTAATCATATGTCTATGTCAACCAAGTTACCTGAATTCATTAAGACTAAGTTCCAATTGTGGTTACCCCCGCCCGACATGTATATGTCTATCTTGTAAGGAAATCTATTAAAAGGTTATATATCCTCAAGGACGATCGTGAGCTATTAAGTCTAAGGCTGAAACCTAAAATTCATTTGTCAAGTTTATTTTAAGTTTACCTGATCAATCTTATTAGTGGCTAGTTAACAAAAAACATTAGGCTTAAGACTTAATAAGTAAACCTTTATATTACCAAAACTATAAATAACCTCTTATAAACCGGTGATATTGGAATTCATCACAACCCCAGATAACGGACTTAGTTACGACCAATATTTACAAAAAGCTTAAAAATAAAAGACATAAAGTAAAATGCCGAAAAGTAAATGCTGGAAATTCAAAAGAAAAAAAGTATAATAAAAGAAAATGTTGGGGTTAGAGGATCCACTTCTATTACCACTATTTTAGATATCTCTCTTAATATAATATATTAAGTTGTGTGATAATACCAACCAACCATATAGGCGGTATCCTAATTAAGTCAAATTAATAATTAATTACCAACCGACCAACCAGGCGGTATCCATGCTTAGTTAGGTTAAAACCAATTTATAATTAATTACCAACCGGCCAATATAGCGGTATCCTCATTAAGTCAGGCTTTAAATAGTTATTATATTATAATTAAGAGAGATTAATCTAAATAGCAATAATAAAATCTTTACCTTTTATCCCAGCAGGGGGGAGTTACCTCCTCATTACTGAAAAGTAAGAACTTAAAAAGTAAAGAAAGGTAAGCATTGTGCGTAAAAGTAAATTGCGTAAAAGTAAAGAAAATTAATTACAGAACTGAATTTAAACAAACAAGATACAATCCTCTTAGTATTCTCAAGGAATTATAGAGAGAAAAGTATGAAATGAAAATTTTCGACTGAATTTATAGGCATGAGTAGGCTGGGCGGGTCGCGACGCACTGTAAATCACTGCGTGGAACGCGGAGATGCTGACATATGGCGGGCTCCGAATTATTGGCTTCGTGTCGCGATGCCTAAGATTCTGCTTGCGTCACGACGCTGATGTCAACATGACCTCAGCAATGACGTGTCTTCAATGATGAGTGTCGGCAGTATGTGATGGTGACACGTGTCCGGCCCACGTTAGCATTATCGGCGCATCTTAACAGGAGGCGCACATTAGCACGACACATTTTAGCAAACTTCTCTGATTGTGACACGTGTCCCGACGCACGTTAACGGTCGTGATGCAGATTTCATGTCGCGATGCCCAAATGACAGTTTTGCACTTTTTGTCTGTTTTTCACTGTTTTGGCCCCAAATCACCTCCAGAGAGTCCTGAAACTTTATTTATCTACAAAATAACAAAAAACACATCAAAATATTCACAAAACTCAAGAAATTATATAAAATATTAAGTCAAATGAGTGGGAAATAGTGATATATTTACCACTCATCACACCCCCAAACCTAACATTTTGCTAGTCCTCGAGCAAAACATAAAAATAACATAAATATCTTTAAAATAAAATTAAACTAAGCCATTTTCGTAGAGATCACAGTTGCATTTAGCGTATGCAACAAGCCTTTAAACCCATAGGTGTCCCTAGTGGACGAGTTGTAGTCTCGTGAGGGCTTATAGCGACGACACCCACAAACGTCATTAAAAAATAAAAAGATAATAAAACTAATTCACACATAAGCAAAAAGACAAGAGAAAAGAGAATAAACAAGTTAGTGACTAAACAGATGAAACTTCTTATCCAAGTTAAGAGTTGTTTTCTTTCTTTCTAAATTACCGAATAAGTAAATTCTCCGATTATTTTTACCATTCTCCATATACACAACTAACAAGGTATTAATCAAGCCATTGTGCCCACAATTTTCACAAATATAGTTGAAAAGAAAGCAATATTTTTGTACTAAAGTTATATCAGAATTCACATCTTTTTTTAGCAATGGAATAATTTTTCTGATTTTTTTTTATTTATATGCAATATCTTCCATCTATGTAGCGAGCTTTGGGTCAATGACTCCCAAACCAGTTGGCTTTAGGGCACTAGGTGTTAAGACACCCATACAGATTTAATTACTCAGACTTCAGATATATATATATATTTTTTGCAATATCTTCGATCCATGTAGCGAGCGTTGGGCCAATGACTCCCAAACCAGTTGGTTTTAGGGCACTAGGTGTTAAAACACCCTTACAGACTTAATAACTCAGATCTTAAACTTTTTTTTTATCCCATCGCTTTTTTAAGATGCTTCCTCTAATTAAACCAGAGCACTGAATATTACAAACTTGTCAATTACAACTCATGTCCATATGTTACCAGGTATGTTGATAATACTTGTCAATTGAGCATATGAAGATTCATTTTAATCAGTTTTATGGAGAATTCACAAATTAAATAATTCAAAAGGAAATAAACAAAAATTAACTTGTTACAAAATAGGTTGAGATACGTGTTAAGAGTGGAAATTTCTTACACAACTATCTCACACCAATTTCACCCGATTAATCAAATCAAAAACACAAAATTTTTTTTGATTTTTGTAAAATTTTTCATTTTTTTTTTGAATTTTTTGAAAATTTTGGACTAAAAATAAAAACAACATAAAAAAAAGATATTAGTCAACTATTCCCCACCCCCAAACCTAAATGAAACATTGTCCCCAATGCCTTAAAAAGTAGAAGATGAGTTTAGAAGATAGTACCTGGTTAGCTGAAATTCTACATCTAAAAAGGAAATTTAAGGGTTAAGATTCAGATTAATCCGACGCTTTTTACCATGATCATTATCAGACCAGTTAATATTGGAAAGGATAGGGTCAATTTGTGGGTCAAAGGATAAGATTTGGTCAATTAAATCTGGGGCAGTTTCTGGCAGTGAAAATGAGTTCTTTTAAAGGTTTTGACACGAACCCATTTTTCCGGACATCATCAAGAAATACACAAATAAAATCATAAAATTCATCTGCGTTGAACAGTCCATTTGGTTTCTGGTGTATGTTCAAGTTCCTCCAAGATAGTACTGTAAAAATTTCCTTCATCGTACCCAAGCCACATGGCAAAGCAATAAAAGCATCAGCACGGTTAATCATTTCCACTAGTCGCTCGGACATACCTAGCACAATAAGTTCTTCTCTGTTTGATGGTCCTATCAGATTCGCCTCCGCCAAAGGTTTTGGAATGATTCCCAAGACTTGACTGCCTCCTTCCTGTACGGCCTTTGAAACGATCCCCATTAGTCCAAGATTGCCACCGCCATATACTAAGTGCATATTCCTTTCAGTTATGACTCGACCCAATTCATGTGCTGCTGCTACGTATTGCGGCTTAGTACCAACACTAGTACCACAAAAGACACATATATTTACAATTCGTCTTCTTGAAGTGGCTTCCATTTTATGTATGTTTCTTTTCTTAAATCTGGATGCCTTTAAAAGTGCAATGATGAGTTAAATTTATAACACCTGAAAAGGGGTGAGTAATAATAGCACTGGTACCTGCGAAATGACAATTATTAGTTAAACAGTAAAATAAATCGTGAAAGGTCAAAAAGATCTGGATCCTGTCGGAGAAAATAAAAGAAAATAAAAAAACAAATCACAATTATTGGGAAAAGACAAAGAGATAATATTTACAAGAAAATTAGCGGCTTGAATGACGTCTATGCGTCAGGGACAAGCTTTTCATCCAATTTTCTTATAAATTGGCAAACAGGGTCTTTTAGAGTCAGATTCCCGAGACTATACTGTTGTCTTTCTTTTCGAAATTATGTATATAATATGTGAATTATGTGATGCACATATCCACTGGAATGTGTCTTAAGAGTCTTAGATATGTCATCAAGAGACTCCTTACTCAAGCCATCCCTAATTAATTTAATCTTATCTTCACGGTTATCAGACACCATTCCTAAAGAACGACAACTAGTATTACATGTCATACGAGCAAATTTATAGCAAACACCCATCTTTTTAGCTCTTCTCTTTTTAGTATAGGTGCTTCTTCCTAAACCAATCAGATGTGAAATAAAAGAGTCAGATGACTCACATGCCAATCAGACTCATTCTTCAATAATCCAACGAATGTCGTTAGGAATACATTTGATCATCAGTACTCTCATCTGTTCCAAGCGAGCTTTGTAGATCTTCATCAGAGAGTTTTGAGGGAGAAAATGAAATTACTTGTGAAGATTTGTGAGAACTTCTTCCATCCTGAAATATGACTTTACCTACACAAATTAAACACACAAAAATAAAACACACCAAATCACAATATATACACAAATTGCACGGGTTGCCTCCCTTCTAGCGCTAAGTTTAACGTCGTCAGCTAGACATGACTGCCCAAATGTTAGGCTGTATCTGAAAGTGTGACACTTTCTTTTTGTCACTCAAATGATTCTCCCCAGTAGTGCTTGACACGCTGACTATTAACCTTGAATGTTTCATTGGTGTTGGGATCAAGTAACTCAACAGCTCTATATGGTAAAACCTTGGTAATCACAAATGGACCTGACCACCTTGATTTCAACTTTCCAGGAAAAAGTTTCAACCTTGAATTGTACAACAACACCTGCTGCCTTGGTTCTAATTTTCTGCGCACTATTTTTTTATCATGCCATTTCTTGGTCTTTTCTTTGTATAATCTGGCATTCTCATAAGCCTGTAGGTGAAATTCCTCCAATTTGTTGAGTTGGTGGAGTCGGTTTTCTCCTGCTGCTTGTCGATCAAGATTTAACTTCTTCAGTGCCCAATACACCTTGTGTTCAAGCTCCACTAGCAGATGGCACGCTTTCCCAAATACCATTCGATATTGGGATATACCAACGTGTGTCTTGTAAGCTGTCCGGTAGGCCCATTATGCGTCATCTAGTTTTGTAGACCAGTCCCTCCTTGTTGATCCAACGGTTCTTTCCAAGATTCTTTTGATCTCCATGTTTAAAACTTCAACCTGTCCATTTGATTGTTGATGGTAAGCAGTGGCAAATTTATGAGTAACTCCATATTTGGATAGGAGTGCATCGAAGTATTTATTGTAGAAATGTGTGCCACCATCACTGATAATCGCCTGAGGTGTTTCGAAGCGAGTGAAAATATTGTTTTTAAGGAATTTTATCACCACTTTTGAATCATTGGATGGCAGTGCAATTGCTTCAATCCATTTGGAGACGTAGTCTACTGCAACTAGTATGTACTGGTTTCCAAATGATAGAATAAAGGGTCCCATAAAATCGATCCCCCATACATCAAATATCTCTACTTCCAGAATGTTCTACAGAGGTCCTTCATTTCTCCTTGAAATATTTCTCGTTCTCTGGCACCTGTCACATTGAAGAGCAAATAGATAAGCATTTTTAAAAAGAGTGGGCCAGAACAAACCTGATTGTAGGACTTTGGCTGCAGTTTTATTCCCGCTGAAATGTCCACCGTATGATGATGAATGACAATGTTGCAAGACATTGTTGACCTCCTCCTGTGGAACACAACATCTCAATAATTGATCAACACAGCGTTTGAATAGGTACGGCTCATCCCAGACATAGTGTTTGACTTATTTGAAGAACTTCTTCCGTTGCTGAGTTGTCCATTCCAACGGCCATTTTCCCGATACTATGTAGTTGACATAGTCAGCATACCAAGGGACATCATGATGTTTTATGGAAAACAGATGTTCATATGGAAAAGTTTCTTTGATTATTACTTCTTTGCCAGCTGTTTCTCCATTCTCGAGCCTCGATAAGTGATCTGCCACTTGGTTCTCTGTCCATTTCCTGTCTCTGATCTCCACATCAAATTCTTGCAGTAGAAGTATCCAACGGATCAATATGGGTTTGGCATCTTTCTTCACGATCGGGTATTTGATTTCTGAATGATCTGTGTAGACCACCACTTTGGGACCCAGCGGATAAGAGCGGAATTTATCAAAAGCGAACACAACTGCGAGCAAAAATATTTTTTTTTTTAATTTTCCTCTGAAATCCCATCTCTTTCCAAACCATGAACGTTGCCTAAATTCGGATATCAATTTCAACGAAGGTTTCACCTCTTAAATGCTTCTCCACATTTGTGTGTGATTCTTTTATAAAGAATTGCATGCAACCCAAATCGATTTATACTGGCGCAAAGTGTAGATTAGTGCCGACACTTTAGTTCATTCTTCATCTTTTCCTTGGTCGAGGTAATCTAACACAAAGTTAAGGATAAATAAGATTTCTCAAATTTTTATTTTATGTCTGGCTTATCTTTTGTTCCTAACTTCCTTAAGTCCTCAAATTATCTTTTGAGGCAAAGACTTCAAATTTGTGATGTGTATCCCTAGTTAATCAATAATTTCACTGACTCAAGTTGCTTTGTATACACAATATTTGAGTTGTTGTTTGACACAAAATTACTCATGGGGTTTACGATACTCCTAGTTACTAAAAAATCCAAACAACGTTGAGGCTTATGGGCTTTTCTGCAGCTACTTTCCTTGCTCGTGATTGGAGTGGGCCAGCGGCCGTGGTTTCGCACGTGGTTGGGCAGTTCCATTCCATGCGTGCAGGGCTGGTTTGAATTGGCTGATTGTTTAGGGCTAATGTCTCAATCGCACGTGGCTGGGCTTATGGTATTAAAGGGATCGGTTGTGTATGGGGTTATTTCCTTTGTTCTGCCATCTTGCACGACTTGATATGTTGGGTTTTGCCGATTGTATGGCAGTATGGGTTATATGCTTCATGTAGCTTTTGTATCTTGGGCCGTGTATTCGGCTTTTTTGATATTTGGTTCCTTGTTATGCTTTTAGCACTTTCCTGGGGGATGCCCCTTGTACGTTTGTACAAAAAATACCTTTTTGGAATATACTTGTAACTTTTTCAAAAAAAAATCTCTTTTTCTCATTTCCTTTTCTTTTCTTTTTCTTTATCACGTTTTTTTTCTTTCTACTTCTTTTTTTCTTTTATTTCATAATCTCATTAACCTAGTGCCATCTTAGACTTAACTTTAAAAGAGAGTCAAACGAATATCAAGTGTCTCGATAATCTCTATAAATTATGCCAGCACAAATTCTTTCTAAGTAGGCAATCTGATTCTAAGTGCAAGTTTAGTGCGCAACATTTTTGGATAACATTTTGTTAGTGATTCCAAAGTTGATTTCAAAATTTATACAAACTCATTTTTATCGAGAGATAGAAAATTTTACAAAACTGAATTTATTTCGTCATCAAACTTTTAAAGAAAGTCATTACATGGTGTAGGCACTGCATTTTTACACATAAGTCCCTATGATGAGTCTCATTTTGGAGACACTACCTTTTAAGTCACGGAGGTCGCGGAAAACGGACGTCGGAATGGGAATTCAGAATAAACAAGGTTCACTGTTTTCGTTGGTGCTGCGTTCGTTACTTCGTTTGAACGTCAGGCAGATTGTGGACATTCGTGCCACGTTCGAGGAGGCGTTCGAACGGTGTCGGTAATTCTGGTTTTGCTGCTAGCCTCACATCAAGCCCAATTCGCCCAAGCCTTGGGCCACACGCCCAAGCCCATTTAAAACACATATTTAACACATGGTGAAATCAAAACAAATCTAAAAATCACATACCAAATTAAAAGATATCATACCTAATCTAAACCAATCAAATATAATCATACCAAGTTAAAATCAATCAACCAATATATTATTCCCAAACTTAAAATATTGTATGCCTAATCAACATAAACTAAATATTCAACATTCCCTATCTAGCCAAGATTTGTCCCCCCTCAATCTTTGACTTCCCTTATCCAACACCAAATCAAATCCCTTTCCTTGTCAAGCCTAACCCTTTGCCTATAAAAAGAGCCATTCACCAACCTTCTCAACCCTAGCTAGCTCATACAGATAAGATACACACAACTCACGGCAATAACAAGAAGAAAAACAGAAATAATCCCCTTCATCTCCCCCACTCCACAACCGAAAACAGCAGCCCCTACACCTCCTAAAATAGCCCATACAGCAGCCCTAAACACACACATAAAACAGCCCCGAACCACACCATAACATCACCGAAAATCACACCCAAAACAGTAGCCAAAACATCCCAAAAACAGTAACTAAAATACAGCAGCAAAACAGTAGCAGCGGCAGCGAATCGGAGTCAAAACAGCAGCAAAAGACGGAGGACGACGACCCAAAACAGTAAGACAACGAACGAGAGCAGTGAACCAGTGAACCGGAAGAGTTGCGGAGCTTTACCCCTTCCGATCTTCGTGAAACGCGAGTCTTAGAGACGACTTAAAAGGTTAGACTTGAGGGCACTTTTTCATTAGTTTATATTCGTTTCTTTTATTATTGAATTTTATTCGCATGAGAGTCGTTTATGGATGCATGTTGTGGCTTGAATGAAATGAAAGAGTCGTCTCTTGTGGTATATAGGATGGAAACCCGGACGTAAATTCCGTAGCCGAATCCGAATGGACGGTAGTGCGGTCTGTACTTGGGATACAACTCCACGTACCACTTGAGTAAATGGCACATTCTCTTTGTTTGTGTGTTGCTTTGGCTTATCTATTTCTTGTTACTTAAATTCTGTATGTCGCTTATTTGTGTATGATATAATCGAGTGCATGGGCTCAGTAAGTGCGATGGAAGGTCCCCTAATCGGAAGGGTTAAAATCCTTCACCACGATGCTTTTCTGCACCGATTGATGTGTGTTCGGTTGAATGCGAGATACGTTCAATCGGACACATTACGTTTAATATTGTTGCTTATTTATGCATGGTTCAATCGAGCGCATGGGCTTAGTAAGTGGAATGAAAGATCCCCTATGGGGAGGGGTTAAAGCCCTTTACCACGATGCTTTGCCGCGCCGGTTGATGTGTGTTCGATTGGATGCAAGACACGGTCAATCGGACATACTTAGTTGAATATGATTGTCTTTATGTTTGTATGCATGATGTGATATGACGCGCATGGGCTTAGTATGTTGGTCTAAAGGTCCTCTCTTTGAGAGATCAAGAGCCCCCAAAAAGCCACCTTTACGGCAGTACTTCGCCGCGCCCCCCTTTATTTTGTTGTTTATGTATTGTGTCTCATTTCATGCATCAGGTCTGTTCCCGTTTGAACGCGTTTACGAACGCAACTCGAACGGCGCATGCATTTTGCCTTATCATGCATCAGGTCTCATTTCCGTTCGAACTCGTTCACGAACGCCATACGAACGTGAGCATTCTGTTTCATTTCCGTTCGAACGCGTTATCAAACGCCATACGAACGCGAGCATTCTGTTTCATTTCCGTTCGAACGCGTTATCAAACGCCATACGAACGCGAGCATTCTGTTTCATTTCCGTTCAAACGCCATACGAACGCGAACCTTCTGTTTACCGTTCTAACGCGTTTACGAACGCTACACGAAACGCGCACACACTGAACTGAGTCTGTCTTATCATATTCATGCATAATTGCCTCTTGGTTGATCTTTCTTGTGTTATATAGCCAACCGTATTATTTGTATTCCTGCATTTATCCATTCTATGTGTTCTTGGGATTGTATTCAAGCATGATTAGGTTGTTAGCAGGTTATTTGGTTAATAGGTTCATGAGATAGTACTCATTGATTAGGTTGTTCTTAGTTTTCCATATCATAGGATTGAAATATGTTCATGAGATTGCCATGTGATGTTGCATGTTGTGATGAACTTGTTGATGTATGCATATGAATCTAGAAGCATGATATTTTTGGAAATAAATGTTATTTAAGCCTGGTTAAATTATGACATAAATCCTTTTAATACAAGTGACATAAGTAAGGGACCATTCCGAACCCAACGGTTTGAGGTCTTCCTTGCGAGGGGTGAGTGCGGCCTTAAATCTTTGTCCCGTTCACACCGGGTGGCGACTCCATGTTATTTCATACTTCCCAACTAGGCCGCAAGCCTAGAACAGCGTCGTCAGTTTCTGTTGTCCACAGTCTGGCGACTCCACTGGGGATTGAGAATCGGCCCCGAATATTGTCTTGTAATGTTTGGATTTATGTTTTAATTGACCGTGTCTATAGTGGGTAAAGTGAGGGTTTAATCAAAGGCATTTTGAGGCTAGGTAATGGTTTGGTGTCTTCCTTCATTCACTACATTTCTAGAAGGAAAAGCTGTGAAGGCACCTGGATAGCCATCTACTCGTAGCCTATTGTGATGGACTAATTTGGAGGACTCGTTGTTTATTCCTGACAACAAGCGATAAGAGCCTAAGAAGCTTGGGTATTTAAGTGAGCCTCGCTCCACCTCCCCTCTGGGGAATCTACAACGGGAAATCCATTTGACAGTCCGTCACACACCATAGCTCATTGGCACGTACCTTAATGTATAAAAAAAGGGTGCGCTCACTTGGTTGCTCGAACCCTTGAGTGGGGAGACCTAGTTGTGGGCCATCCTTCGCCGGCGAGAGCCTTTGTCTATACTCTTACTAACCCACCCATAAACCGGGTTGGCTAAAGTAACAATTATTTCCTTGAATATGTGCTTGTGGACCATCCTCATTTGGATACAGTTGGACTATTGTCAGAAATGCGGGCTTGCTGGGCCATTTAAACTGGGGCAAGTTCGCACCTTATGACTATTAGGCCAAAAGCTTCTGAAATGTTGATAGGCCATTATTGTAGAAATTATGATGTCATGTTTGCATTATCTTTCTTCTATGCTTGTGTTCGGGAACATCGTCGTTTGAATCCATTTGGACCATCTGTCATGGGATATGGGCTTGTTGGGCCATTTAAACTGGGACAAGAACGTATTTCATGACTATTGGGCCAAAGGCTTCTAAGTGATTGATGGGCCACTTTGTGATTGTGTTCGGAACGTTATCATTTGGGTTTAGTCGGGCACTTTGTCATGAGATGTGAACTCATTGGGCCATTTAAACTGGGATGGGTTCACTCCTATGACGATTAGCCCGAAAGATTCCAAAATGATAACGGGCCGATTTGTTTGAGAATTTTAGTTGATTTAGTATGTTATATATGTTACATGCATCTCATGCACCCCATGCATACATACATCATGTTAACCCTTGTGTTCTGAAAGCCATCATAGATTCCCGTTGGGTTAGAAAAGAGGGAAGACTCACCAAAATACTGAGAACAGACATGAGTGAATCAGTATTGAGGTATCCCGGATAGATCAGTTGGAAAATGGCTTCGCCAAGATTACTGAACAATTGCAAGCCTTGACTACTGCCATGACAAATATGGTTGTGCCCCGTGCCGGGGGAAATTCTGAGAATGTGAGGCGTGATGAGCCTTCGAATGGGTTGGGGGATGATACCCCCGCTTTTGATGATGATATGGCAGAGTATACAGCAGGCAGAGTATCTGGGTCTCAGGCAGAGTTACAGAAGCTTCGGGATCAGGTTGAAACAGTTACCCGCAAATGAGGAGTAAAAATGAGGATTTGTTAGATTATGAGGCAATGACCTTCGGAGAACAGCTGCCAGCTCAGTTTAAAATGCCCGACATGGCCAAGTTTAATGGGAATGGAGACCCAAGAGTCCATCTGCAGCAATATGTTTCAGTCATGAGTTCAATGGGCCTATCACAGCGCGCAAGTCCAAAAGATGTTTGGGATGTCACTCGAGGGGGCACCTGTGGTATGGTACCACAGTTTGGAGAAGAAGTGAAGGAAGATTGGAAAGAACTAGCTGATGCTTTTCTGAAGCAGTATGTTACAGACTTAGAGATTGACTTGTCACTCCGAGATTTGGAGAACACTAAAATGAAGCCGGAAGAAAGCTTCAAGGAGTATGTAGACCGCTGGAGAAGCCAGCTTCTGAAGATGCAGACTCGACCCTCTGAGAAAGACCAGATCAAAATGATCATCAAGGGTATTAAGCCATCTATTTATGGTAAGCTGAGGAGGATGACTTCGATGATTTCTGATTTTCGACAGCTGAGGGAAACTGTCATGGATATTGAGGAGGAGGAGGCTGAAAACAGAAAGTTCTATGGCCAGAATAGGCGGACTTTTGGAGGGCATTATGAGACTAAGCCCGCTACTGTCGAGGTTGCTGCCATCAGGAACTGGCAATTCTCCAACCTTGGTAGGCCTTTGTCGAAGGTATTTGAAGAATTACAGGGACAAGGAATCTTGAAACCCTTAGAAGGCAAGCCACTTCCGCACCCCCCACCACCACACATAAATGTGAACCTTTATTGTCACTTCCACCAGCTACATGGCCATGACACCGACAACTGCACCCGCCTCAGGCATGAAATTCAAGATCTCATAGATTCCCACAAAATACCCAACCCATGAAAAGAAACCATCAACCACCCAGCTTCTTACATGGGTGACAGTGAAGAACCATAGGCCGAGGAAGAAGGCAGTGCTACGGATGATGGAGATGTTCCTCCTAGTCTATTTGATCCAGTTTTTTTAAATGACATTGATTTTTTTACTTATTCGAACTCTTTTCCTCAACAATAATAAAGACGTTCATTTCGCTGAAACTCTTCTGCAATATAAGTATATTTGAGAAAAGTATTCAACCTTGGTACTATGGAATCTAGTGATGAACACAGGGAACCTTCAAAATAAGCAAACAGAAAAGATAAGATAGACATTCAGAAATTTGGAAATAGAGTCAGTGAAAATATCAGACTTGGAAGGGAATTAGTTCACCAAGCCGATCAACATAGACAGATTGAAACAGTGGTTTGCCTGAGGAAAAGAAGACTAAGCAGTCACCAAAAGAATTGACGGAAGACCTAACCCGACGGGATAGGAACATTCATGCATACACGTAACGCATTTTGCATCCTTTCGTGTTTGTTCTGTTTTGTATTCACAAGTTTTGAAGAAGAAAAAGAAAAGTGGCAAAGACAAGCCAAACAGAAGAAGTAACAGTACAATGTCAGCAGTCTTCAGGAATGAATCACATGGGTGAGGCCCATATCAGCAGTATCAGTCTGGGGGCGAGGCCCATATCGGTAGCAGTTAGGGCCGAGGCCCACTTCAGTATCAGCATTGCCGGGTATGGCATTCTGGGGGCGAGGCCCACATTACATCGGATCAGTTTCTGCCGAGAATGACACTCTGAGAATGGAGATATAGTTCGGGAATGGACAGTTCAAGAATGAACAAGCCGAGAATGGCAATCCAAGAATGGAGCAGAGTTCAAGAATGAACAAGTCGGAAATGACACTTCGAGAATGGAGATATAGTTCGGGAATGGACAGTTCAAGAATGAACAAGCCGAGAATGGCAATCCAAGAATGGAACACAGTTCAAGAATGAACAGGCCGAGAATGGCACTCCAAGAATGGAAGAACGGTTCGGGAATGGACCACCTCACAGTAATAGTTCGGGAATGGACATCTCACAGTAACGGTTCGGGAATGGACCACCTCACAGTAACGGTTCGGGAATGAACCAACTTATAGTAACGGTTCGGGAATGGACCACCTCACAGTAACGGTTCGGGAATGGACCACCTCACAGTAATAGTTCGGGAATGGACATCTCACAGTAACGGTTCGGGAATGGACCACCTCATAGTAACGGTTCGGGAATGAACCAACTCACAGTAACGGTTCGGGAATGGACCACCTCACAGTAATAGTTCGGGAATGGAAATCTCACAGTAACGGTTCGGGAATGGACCGCCTCACAGTAACGGTTCGGGAATGAACCAACTCGCAGTAACGGTTCGGGATGGACCACCTCACAGTAATGGTTCGGGAATGGACCACCTTACATTAACGGTTCGGGAATGGACCACCTTACATTAACGGTTCGGGAATGGACCACCTCACAGTAACGGTTCGGGAATGAACCAACTCACAGTAACGATTCGGGAATGGACCACCTCACAGTAACGGTTCGGGAATGGACCAACTTGCAGTAACGGTTCGAGAATGGACCAACTCACGATAACGGTTCGAGAATGACCACCTTACAGTAACGGTTCGGGAATGGACCACCTCACAGCAACGGTTCGGGAATGGACCACATTATAGCACGGTTCGGGAATGAACCAGGGGTCGCAGCGCCTCACCATCCAAATCAACTCAACTCAACACATGGTAAGTCAAGTGGCAGCTGGCGAGCCAGGTAAGTGAAAATGCATTGCATAACTTTGATAGGATTGTCACTGTTACACATCACACAAGTCTCATCAAAGTGGGGGCGACTGTAGGCACTGCATTTTTAAACATAAGTCCCTATGATGAGTCTCATTTTGGAGACACTACCTTTTAAGTCACGGAGGTCGCGGAAAACGGACGTCGGAATGGGAATTCAGAATAAACAAGGTTCACTGTTTTCGTTGGTGCTGCGTTCGTTACTTCGTTTGAACGTCAGGCAGATTGTGGACATTCGTGCCACGTTCGAGGAGGCGTTCGAACGGTGTCGGTAATTCTGGTTTTGCTGCTAGCCTCACATCAAGCCCAATTCGCCCAAGCCTTGGGCCACACGCCCAAGCCCATTTAAAACACATATTTAACACATGGTGAAATCAAAACAAATCTAAAAATCACATACCAAATTAAAAGATATCATACCTAATCTAAACCAATCAAATATAATCATACCAAGTTAAAATCAATCAACCAATATATTATTCCCAAACTTAAAATATTGTATGCCTAATCAACATAAACTAAATATTCAACATTCCCTATCTAGCCAAGATTTGTCCCCCCTCAATCTTTGACTTCCCTTATCCAACACCAAATCAAATCCCTTTCCTTGTCAAGCCTAACCCTTTGCCTATAAAAGGAGCCATTCACCAACCTTCTCAACCCTAGCTAACTCATACAGATAAGATACACACAACTCACGGCAATAACAAGAAGAAAAATAGAAATAATCCCCTTCATCTCCCCCACTCCACAACCGAAAACAGCAGCCCCTACACCTCCTAAAATAGCCCATACAGCAGCCCTAAACACACACATAAAACAGCCTCGAACCACACCATAACATCACCGAAATCACAACACCAAAACAGTAGCCAAAACATCCCAAAAATAGTAACTAAAATACAGCAGCAAAACAGTAGCAGCGGCAGCGAATCGGAGTCAAAACAGCAGCAAAAGACGGAGGACGACGACCCAAAACAGTAAGACAACGAACGAGAGCAGTGAACCAGTGAACCGGAAGAGTTGCGGAGCTTTACCCCTTCCGATCTTCGTGAAACGCGAGTCCGAGAGACGACTTAAAAGGTTAGACCTGAGGGCACTTTTTCATTAGTTTATATTCGTTTCTTTTATTATTGAATTTTATTCGCATGAGAGTTGTTTATGGATGCATGTTGTGGCTTGAATGAAATGGAAGAGTGTCGTCTCTTGTGGTATATAGGATGGAAACCCAGACGTAAATTCCGTAGCCGAATCCGAATGGACGGTAGTGCGGTCTGTACTTGGGATACAACTCCACGTACCACTTGAGTAAACGGCACATTCTTTTGTTTTGTGTTGCTTTGGCTTATCTATTTCTTGTTACTTAAATTCTGTATGTCGCTTATTTGTGTATGATATAATCGAGTGCATGGGCTCAGTAAGTGCGATGGAAGGTCCCCTAATCGGAAAGGTTAAAATCCTTCACCACGATGCTTTGCCGCACCGATTGATGTGTGTTCGGTTGAATGCGAGATACGTTCAATCGGACACATTACGTTTATATTGTTGCTTATTTATGCATGGTTCAATCGAGCGCATGGGCTTAGTAAGTGGAATGAAAGATCCCCTATGGGGAGGGGTTAAAGCCCTTTACCACGATGCTTTGCCGCGCCGGTTGATGTGTGTTCGATTGGATGCAATACACGTTCAATCGGACATACTTAGTTGAATATGATTGTCTTTATGTTTGTATGCATGATGTGATATGACGCGCATGGGCTTAGTATGTTGGTCTAAAGGTCCTCTCTTTGAGAGATCAAGAGCCCCCAAAAAGCCACCTTTACGGCAGTACTTCGCCGCGCCCCCATTTATTTTGTTGTTTATGTATTGCGTCCCATTTCATGCATCAGGTCTGTTCCCGTTCGAACGCGTTTACGAACTCAACTCGAACGCGCATGCATTTTGCCTTATCATGCATCAGGTCTCATTTCCGTTCGAACTCGTTCACGAACGCCATACGAACGTGAGCATTCTGTTTCATTTCCGTTCGAACGTGTTATCAAACGCCATACGAACGCGAGCATTCAGTTTCATTTCCGTTCGAACGCGTTATCAAACGCCATACGAACGCGAGCATTCTGTTTCATTTCCGTTCAAACGCCATACGAACGCGAACCTTCTGTTTACCGTTCTAACGCGTTTACGAACGCTACACGAACGCGCACACACTGAACTGAGATTATCATAGGATTGAAATATGTTCATGAGATTATCATGTGATGTTGCATGTTGTGATGAACTTGTTGATGTATGCATATGAATCTAGAAGCATGATATTTTTGGAAATAAATGTTATTTAAGCCTGGTTAAATTATGACATAAATCCTTTTATTACAAGTGACATAAGTAAGGGACCATTCCGAACCCAACGGTTTGAGGTCTTCCCTTGCGAGGGGTGAGTGCGGCCTTAAATCTTTGTCCCGGTTCACACCGGGTGGCGACTCCATGTTATTTCGTACTTCCCAACTAGGCCGCGAGCCTAGAACAGTGTCGTCAGTTTCTGTTGTCCACACATGGCAATGAGAGAAAGATGAAGTGCAAAAATCTTACCTAGGTGTTGTACCCTTCGGGATTAGGTATCTTGCCTCCGTAAATTAAGTCTTGAATTTCGTGTTTCATGCGGATGCAGTTGTCTATGTTATGGACCTTTGATGAACACTAAAATGTGCACATTTATTAGAATAAAAATTAATTATTTTACACTTGTAATTTCATTAATCCCTTTAATTTAACACAATTGTAAAATAATAATTAAATTTATGTTTTATATATTTTTATTGTGATTTTATATCTTATGTATATGAAATGATACTTTGGATACATAACTAGAAAAATGGACGTGACATTTGGATTTTGGAGGCCAGAAACTTGAAAGGGCATTCTAAGAGTGTATAATTTCAAAAATTCTAATTTTACACAATTTTCGTATTTTGGCCATAAATTTTTACTCCGATATCTAATTGAGGCAATACCAGTTACAGATGAAAGAAGACTCAATTATCTACAATTTTACTCTTTACAAGAGTTTCTAGTTATGCGGTTTTCAAGGTCGAAATCGATGAATAAGCCAATGTGTGTTGCATGTAATTTTAATTATTTGAAATAAAAAATAATAATAAAAAAAATGGTTCAAAATCCACCTTTCGGTGGATTGTGACAATTGTTTGAATTTATAAAACAAACAAAAAAGAGTCAAAAAAGGAAAAAAATAATAAAAAAAATGATTTGAAAATGATTTGAAAATGATATTTTCTTTAATAATGCAATTAATTGCATTAGAAAAGAATTTGTAAGTGTTGAGCCCTCTACTATAAATAGAGGTGCTCAAAACCTTATTTCCTCAGCAAAACAATCTCATGAATCTCTCTTAAGATTTTGTGGGATGAGCTCTTGTGTGCATTTTTCTTTTGTAATCTATTTTTACTTTATTAATAAAATTATGAGTGTTTTTATTTATATCTTATTCTGCTAATTTGTATCATACTGGGGTAAAGTGTGAAACTAATAGTATAAAAATATATGTGATTTTTATTTATGTTATATTTTATAAATTGTGATTATTTCCTAGATAAATTTGTACTCTTTCCAATTTATTGAAGACTTTTGACTAGCTGTAGACAATCATCGATCGATACAGATAATATTTGAATCCCATAAATATAAGAGAGTGGACTATTAAAAATCTGGATTAGTTATAGACAATACGATTCTACATGTTTTGATATATTTAGTATCTTGACATGACTAATTATCGACATGACGGATTACATGTGTTGACATTATTAATACCTGATAATCATGAAATAAATTGATTGGAAAATAATTATAGTTTATATTTTATAAAAAGTAAAAATTATTTTATATTTGAGATATCAAGAGTGGATCCACTAACCTAATATTTTATTTTATTATTTGAATTATTATTTTATCCTATTACATATATTCCATGTAGATCGACCCTGAACTTACCGAGTTATATTATTACTTCTACACTCTTATACTTGGGAGTAAAGAACCACTTTGTGAGTGTGTCAAGTTTTTGGTGCTGTTGTTGGGGAATAAAATTTAATAGATAGAATGATAATTTAACATTATTGTATTTTTTCACTTTGTGTTGTTTTGTGTGTTTAAAAAAAATTCTTTTATATTCTTTTGTTGTTTTGTGCAAAAAAAAAAACATCTTCCTAAATTATAGTCTCGGAAATCTGACTTTAAAAGATTTTGTTTGCCAATTTATAAGAAAATTGGATGAGAAGCATATCATTGACCCATAGAAGGCGTTCAAGCCGTTACTGGACGTAAAACCAGAGGAAGATGTGAGTCACAATCACAATTACATTTCAATTTACTATTTTAATTTTTTATATATATATTGTTTTAAGCTATAACATTTTTTTTTAGTAGCAGTGTTGTAGATTCAATTGTAAATACCACACTAATCAGGTGATGTCTTCTAAACTCTACTTTTTATTCAGACATTACAGAATATGTCTCAATTTGGTTGGGAGGAGGGGATAGTTTACCAAAATTCTTTTATTTTTATTTTTTGAAAAAAAAAATTATTTTATTTTGTGTGTAAAATAATAAAATATAAAATATTATTTTTGTTATCTCTTAACAAGTTATTTTTGTTCATTTCCTTTTGAATTATTTAAATTTTAAATTCTCCATAAAATTATTTAAATTTGATTTTCATATGCTCATTTGACAAGTATTATCAACATACATGGTAACATATGATCATTGGTTGTAAGTGAAAATTTTATAATATTTAGTTTTCTAGTTTGTTGGAGGCAACACCTAAAAACAATAGAGTTTGTATTTTTATTTTAAAAAAAAAGAAATAAAAAAAAACTAATCAAGCTTCTACTTAATAACCGGACATCTTGCCTCAGCAAACAATGATTGTTCGTGTAAAACGGTATAACTTGAGTTAAAAAAGAAAAAAATATATGAATATGTTCGATTACGTGTCCTCTCTAACTCAAGTAATTAAGTCTGTTTGAGTGTTTTAACACTTAGTGCCATAAGGCCAACTGGTATGGGAGTCCTGGCCCAAAGCTCGTTAAATGGGTTAAGGATAAAGCTTAAGAAAATCAGACACTTTCTTTTTATCATCTGAGATCCGAGCAATTAAGTCTGCAGAGGTGTCTTAACACCTACTGCCCTAAGGCCAACTGGTTTAAGAGTCACTGGCCCAAAGTTCATTACAAGGGTTGAAGATTTATTATTAAAAAAAATTGTATATAAATAAATTGCTATTGCCAAAAGGTATAAATTCTAATATAACTTTAGGACAAAAATATCACTCTTTTTTCAACAAGACCTATAAATTTGTAGGTACAATAAATTGATTGATATTTTGTCTCATGTGTGTATGGAAAAATGATAAAATTTACAGAATGATTTACTTATTTGATAATTTAGAAAGACGGAAAATAATCACCTACTTGAATAAGAATTTTTTTTTTAATTTTCACTTAAAATACTAGGGACTAGTAATAAAGTGGTTGGAAAGTGTGATGAACACTAAAAAGTGCACATTTATTAAAAGAAAAATTAATCATTTTACACTTGTAATTTCATTAATTCCATTAATTTAGCACACTTGTAAAATAATAATTAAATTTATGTTTAATAATTTTTATTGTGATTTTTATTTCTTATGTAGGTGAAATAATATTTTGGATGTATAACTAGAAAAATGAACGTGACATTTGGATTTTGGAGGCTATAAACTTGAAATGACATTCTAACAGTGTACAATTTCGGAAATTCCAATTTTGT
The DNA here is from genome assembly GCA_019454045.1 of Zanthoxylum bungeanum. Classification (NCBI taxonomy): domain Eukaryota; kingdom Viridiplantae; phylum Streptophyta; class Magnoliopsida; order Sapindales; family Rutaceae; genus Zanthoxylum; species Zanthoxylum bungeanum. The sequence goes on along the minus strand of SKCR01038215.1, from coordinate 25,004 downwards.
GCAATTTTCATATTTTAGCCATAATTTTTTACTTCGATGTCGGATTGAGGCAATTTCAGTTCCAGATGAAAGAAGACTCAAATATCTACAACTTTCATCTTTACAAGAGTTTCTGGTTATACGATTTTCAAGGTCTAAATTGATGAATAATCTAATTTGTGTTGCATATAATTTTAATTATTTGAAAAAAAAAATGGTTCAAAACTCACAATCCACCTTTTGATGGATTGTGAAAATTGTTTAAATTTATAAAACAAAAAAGTCAAAAAAGGAAAAATAAAAAATAAAAAAGATAATTTGAAAATAACATTTTCTTTAATAATGTAAATAATTGCATTAGAAAAGAATTTGTAAGTGTTGAGCTTTCTACTATAAATAAAGGTGCTCAGTACCTTATTTCTTCAACAAAAAAATCTCATGGATCTCTCTTGAGATTTTATGGAATGAGCACTTGTGTTTATTTTTTCTTTTGTAATTTATTTTTCTTTTATTAATAAAATTATGAGTGTTTTTATTTATATCTTAATATGCTAATTTGTATCATGTTGGGGTAATGGTGAAGCTAACAGTATGAAAATATATGTGATTTTTATTTATATTATATTTTATAAATTGTGATTATTTCTTAGATAAATTTGTACTCTTTTCAATTTATTGAAGACTCTTGACTAGTTGTAGACAATCCATAATTAACACAGATAATACTTGAATCCCATAAATATGAGAGAATTATTAAAAATATTGATTAGTTATAGACAGTATGGTTTTACATGTTTTGACATATTTAGTACCTTGACAATACTAATTATCGACATGACGAATTACATGTGTTGGCATAATTAATACCTGATAATCATAAAATAAATTGATTGAAAAATAATTATAATTTATATTTTATAAAAAGTAAAAATTATTTTATATTTGAAATATTAAGAGGATCCACTAACCCTAGTATTTTATTTTTTTATTTTTATTTTATTAGTTGAATTATTAATTTATCCTATTAAATCTATTTCATGTGGATCGACTCCAGACTTACCGGGTTATATTATTACTTCGACACTCTTATACAGGGGAGTAAAGAATCACTTTGTGAGTGTGTTACCTTTTTCCTAATGGAAGTGGCAATATTGGTTTAGATCCATGTAGTGGGGTATTAGGTTTAGCATCGATCTCGGTTATAGGGGTTTCAACAGACCTTATTTCTTTAACTTCTCGAACACCTTTGACGGAGATCTGCTAAGGTTTTAAAATCTTCAGTTTCTGATAGCATTTATTTCAACATGGCTGGGTTTTATTCTAGCAGACCCTTCACCGGTTTTCCTATTTTGGCTGTAGAATTTATAGTTCTTGGCCTCTTATTCTTCAAGGACCATAACAGTCTCCCTAAACTGTTGAAAGTCGGATATCATGGAGGTTATCCTCCTCAGTCGACATATTCCTTAAAGTTTTTCTTCAACTTTTGCTTAGTGTTCCCTAAGTCATGGAGTGACAGGTCGATCTATATGTCTGTGACATATTGGTTTAAGAATACTTCTACCAGCGCCCTCCAATCATCATTCACTTCCCTCTCCAAGCTGTGGTACCATACTACTGGTGCTCTTTCAAGCAACTTCCAAAACATCTTCTGAACTTGGCGTTGGAATAACCTGTAGAACTCATCAATGACAATACTGACGGAGATGCACTTTTGGGTCTCTAGTTTCTTTGAACTTTGTCATTTCAGGAATTTTAAACTTGGAGGGCAACTGTTTTTCGAATGCTATAGCATTATAGTCTAATAGATCATCATATTTTCTCTTCATCTTTTAGGCCACTGCCTCTATTTGTTCCTTCGATTTCTGAAATTCGGTCTCAGTTAGAGACTTGGCCCTTTTGCCCGCAACATATTCAACCATGTTAGTATCGTCATCTAAAAGAGGAATTTCTATGGTTGTCATCGAGCCTCTTTTCACTAGTTTCAGTCTCCGCCTTTCGAGGCGTGGCCAAGTTGGTAATAGCATCGATCAAGTTTTGCATTTGTTCTGTCATTTTATTAACGATTGTCTCCAACTGGTTTATACGGGAACTGTCATTGCAGGCCATTTCTGAATTTTCTAACTATTTCCTGACTAGTCTGCCTTCTTTTCTAACCCAACGAGCCGCTATGATGGTTGCATCACGAAGTTTTAACATGATTCGTGTATGCATGCAATGTATGAAATGATATATTTAATCTGCATATACCATTCCAATCTTATTTCTCCCCCACACGTAGTATGTCTATAATTGCCCTAGGTTTGGCTTAACTTATGCACCAACATGGGTATATAAGCCCATTCTCTCTTATGTCTGTTATCATATTTAGAGATATCCAAATGGGCAAAAACAAGGGGTACCATTTCTGGATGAAATCTAGTAAGGGTATCAGACTCATATTTTGGCGCTCTTTGATCATAACTAAACTTTTTAAGCCCAATGAGATTTGCATACAAGGTGGCTAGTTATCATTCCAAAGTATTGGACCTAATTATCATGAAAAAGTAAATTGTCCCAATTGAAAAGGCCCACAAGTTTACATACCATGGTAAAAGGTTCAAACAACTTCAAATGATTGGGGGACCCAAATATAAGCATAAGATAGGCTTCTATATGATAACAATTATGAGATTTTTATGTGAGCTTATAAGCGTAAGGCTTAGGCTCTTATCGGCGAAGGTTTATCCACACTAGACATCTTTACTCAATGGTTCAATCGACCAACTGAACGTAACTTGTTTATACCCAAGAACATGAGAGTAAACATATATACCATGTACTACGTGGTGGAAGACGTTGTGGCCAATCCACTACCTAATCTGATCGAGAGTTGTGTTGTTGAGTTTATTCTAATCATTATCTTTGATAGAATTTGGTCTCACTCTCTTCTCATTGATCACATCGAACAAATCTTTACAGTGCAAATAATCTACTATATGAGGCCTCTAGAGGGAATAATTGGTTGTCGTCAACTTGATCATCACACCAGAAGAGAAATCTTTCATTTTCATTTTACATTTAAAGTTTAAAATGAAAATAGGTCAAAATCGGGGCTTATTTTCATAAATCAGAGTTCACCGTTACGTCCGGAATGGTAAACAATGGTGGATTTAACTCTTTATTGGACCAAACCTGACACATGGGACGATTATAAATAAATTTTCAAAACTTTTGGGGTCAAACTATAAATTTCAGAGACTTTACGGGACTCAATGAAATTTACCAGAGATGCTGACGTAGCAGACACGTGGCTGATGACATGGCAAAATAAGACCAGTTTTTTTGATGTGGTTGATGACGTGACAGACACGTGTCATTGACATGACAGCTGACGTGTCAGACTCCTTGATGACGTGGCTGATGACTTTGTGCTGACGTGGATGACACGTCAGTGTTTTCAACCCTAGATAGGCGTGCAGCGTATGGCACGAGTGGCGGCACGTGGATACTCTCTGCTTGGTGCGTGTGGCATCCTCTGGTCTCTGTTTGATTGCTGGAAAATACCATTGTGTTTGTCTCGACGTAAACAAGTTGATGATATGGTCAAAACGATTTTTGACAACTTTTCCGAAACTCGAATTTTCCAAACCGAGTTGCGTTCTTTGATTTTAAAACCCCCAATATATGACCAAAGCTCTGATACCACTTGTTGTGATTCTCTGATCACTGAAGAGTGTTTTATGAGGAAAAATAAATAATCTCTATTACTACTGAAATAGAATTTACAAGTATTACAACACTTGTACAAAAGAACCTCACACACTAACTACACTCTCGAGCAAGCTTTCTTGCATTGGAGCTTGCTTGTTGGGGTTTGTTTGAGCTCTTAATTGAGAGCTCAAATGAAACTCAAGCTCACTATTACAACTACTTAATAAATACACTTAAAGCTTTTTTGGTGGTTTGCAATATTGTCAAAATGTGGTGATCTCCTTTTTGACAATGGTGACACTAATCTTTGAAAAATGTATGAAAATTGATGCATGCAAGCTAGATACTATAATCCAGAGATACCTTTTGGAGTAAGCAAGCTCCTAGAATTTGGTAAAGTGAAGCTACTCTTGAGCTGGCTGGCCATTGGAGAAGAAATAAAAGCCATTTGATTTTTTTTTAGAATACTTGTGTTTCCAAGAGCTTTGCTATGGAGAAGAAACATGGCGCGAGTGGTGGTGAATGGAGACTCTATGCTTGGCACGTGTGGCATTCTCTGGTCTCCGTTTGATCGTTGAAAAATATCATTGTGCTCGTCTCGACGTGAACAAGCTGATGGTATGGTCAAAATTGATTTTTGATAACTTTTTCGAAACTCGAATTTTCGAAACCGAGTTCCGTTCTTTGGTTTTACGACCCCAATATATAACCAAAGCTATGATACCATTTGTTGTGATTAACTGAAGTGTGTTTTGTGAGGAAAAATAAATAATATTTATTACTATTTAAATAGAATTTACAATTATTACAAAAGTTATACAAAAAACCTCACACACTAACTGCACTCTCTACCACAACTTCTACAAGCTCTTTTGCCTTGAGGACTTGTGTTTCCAAGAGCTTTGCTACGGAGAGATACGCAAGTAAAAAAAAACTTAAAAAAATTTGTGTCTATATATTTAAATGTATTATAAAATTATTATTAATATTTATGTAAAAAATAATAAAATTTTCCAAATTGATTAGTTAATTATAATATGCATTATGGACATTATTAAATTATTACATTTTAGTAAATATTTATCTTGATCTTTCTTATTTTCCAAACAAATAATATGACTATTTTTTATTTTTAAGAATATCTTTAATTTGACAATACCTCTAAGGCCTGAAAATTGCCTCTGCCTAACATGATAATACTCACTCACTTATAAGACTAACTTATGCCAAAAGAAATAGAGAAATAATTTGATTGTAAAAATACAAAGCTTATAAGACTAAAAAAATTATTATTGTTATAAAATAAGAGAAATAAAAGAGAAAATAATACCTTGTAAAGCTGCAAGCTTTTCTTCTCATTGATTTTAGAATGAAATAGTTATACAAGATTTACTCTCTATTTATAAAGATGGGTTTAGGTTAATATCATTATCCCTAATCAATATGGGATAAGTTAAAACATAAAAGACAAGTGTAGGGGACCATCTAATTTACAACACTCCCCCTTGGGACCCATCACTTTAATTTTACAATAATTGATCTAACACTGCCTCATTAAAACCTTGCCAGTAAAACCCAATGGGATAAAAACCTGGTCGAAGGAAAAAGAGTACAATGAGCTTTTATCCAACAATATTTCTTGATGTCAATGATTATGCTCCCCCTGATGAAATATTATCAAGATAATTTGCTCAGTCGGCGCATGCCAATGCTATATACAAGCTTCTCAAATGTTGATGTCAGTAAAGCTTTAGTAAATAAATCTTCAAAATTATCGGTTGATCTTATTTGTTTGACATCAATTTGCTTGCTCTGTTGGAGCTCATGAGTATAAAAGAATTTAGGTGAGATGTGTTGGTTTTGTCTCCCTTGATGTACCCTCCTCTGATTTGTGCAATACATGCAGCATTATCTTCATATATAACTGTTGGAATTCTGTGGCATAATTTAAGTTGCATGTGCTCTGAATGTGATGTATAAGTGACCTTAACCATATACACTCTCTACTTGCTTCATGTAGTGCAAGTATCCCTGAGTGATTGGATGAGGTAGTAACAAAAGACTGTTTTGTAGATCGCCATGAAATTGCTGTATTATTATAGGTAACAACATACCCTGTTTGTGAACGTGCCTTATTAGGGTCAGAGAGATATCCTGCATCAGCGTAACCAACAATGCCTCGATTTTATATTAGCTCATTTGAATAAAACAATCTCAAGTCTTTAGTGTCGTGAAGATAACGAAAGATATGTTTGACACCATTCCAATGTCTTCGAGTTGGCGTAGAACTAAATCTTGCCAATAAATTAACAGAAAATGCAATATATGGTCTGGTGCATTGAGTTAAATACAGCAAGGCACCATTGCACTAAGATATGGTACTTCTGGACCAAGTATCTCTTCATTATCTTCTTTAGGACGAAATTGATCCTTTTTAGGATCGAGAGATCGGACTACCATGGGAGTACTTAATGAATGAGCATTATCCATGTTGAAACATTTGAGAATTTTTTCAATATATGCAGACTGATAGATAAATACTCCGTTAGTTTTATGCTCGATCTGTAAGTCGAGATAATATTTCATTTTTCCCAAGTCTTTCATCTCAAATTCTCTTTTCAAATATTCAGCAGTTTTTAGAAGCTCTTCAGGAGTTCCAATTAAGTTCATATCATCGACATATACTGCTATAATGGCAAATCCAATTTCAGACTTTCTAATAAATACGCATGGGCAGATAGGATCATTTATATATCCTTCTTTCATCAAATATTCACTCAAACGATTATACCACATGCGTCAAGATTGTTTCAATCCGTATAAAGATCGTTGTAACTTGATTGAACACAGTTTACGATCAATTGATTTATATGCTTCAGGCATTTTTAATCCTTCGGGGACCTTTATGTAAATATCAGTGTCAAGTGACCCATATAAATATGTTGTCACTACGTCCATAAGACGCATGTCCAATCTTTCAGAAACTTCCAAACTGATTAAAAAGTGAAACGTAATGGTATCCATCACATGAGAATACGTATCCTCATAGTCAATACCTGGTCTCTGCGAAAAACCTTGTGCAACTAGTCGCGCTTTATATCTAATGATTTCATTATGTTCATTACATTTTCGTACAAATACCCATTTGTAACCAACAGGTTTGACATCTTCAAGTGTCTGGACTACAGGTCCAAATACTTCACGTTTGGCTAAAGAAGTCAATTCTGCTTGAATTGCTTCTTTCCATTTAGGCCAATTGTGTCTTTGTCTACATTCATCGATAGTTTGAGGTTCAACATCATTTGCAATTTCAGTAGCTACTGTATATGAAAACACATTATCGATGGTTATTTCATTTCGATCCCACAGTTCTCGTGTATAAGTATAATTTGTAGATTTTTCCTCATTTTTGGAATTTTGAGCCTCTTCAGGGGTTGATATCTCTTTAGGGATTATCAGTTCTTCTGGAACTGGTGATTGAGAAGATGTGGGTATAGTCATTGCTCGAGCATTATTTTCAACAAGATCCGAATCTCTCATTTTCCTTTTCCGGAGAATAGTATCTTTAAAACCAAGTGGTCTACCACGTTTCTGACGTGCAATAGATGAGTCATTAGCTGCCTTTACACTAGATTGTTCAACAGGAACAACCACCCGGGCTAGTGTATTAGCAGCTGGTATATGAGACTTGGTTACTTTGGCAGCATCTGTAAATGCATCCGGTAATTGATTGTAATTTGTTGCAAATGGATTATCCTCCGCACTTCATTTTCAAATTGGCTGGCGTTGCAGGATCTAAGTGAGACATGGTGGGAACTTTCCAAGAAAGTTCATGTCCTTGCTTTTGGAGGCTCTTTCTTTTCTCATAATGGTGGAAAATTATCTCATCAAAATGACAATCCGTGAAACGTGCGGTAAATAAATCACATGTTAAGGGTTCCAGATATCTAATAATGGAAGGTGAATTAAAACCAATATATATCCCCAAACGACGTTGAGGTCTCATCTTTGTACGTTGTGGGGGTGAAATTGGAACATATACAATACAACCAAAAGTACGTAGATGGGAAATATCTGGTTGGTGACCAAGAACAAGTTGGATTGGAGAATATTGATGATAAGCTGTGGGTCTAAGGCGAATTAATGCAGCATGTAGTAGTATAGCATGACCCCATGTAGAAATTGGTAATTGAGATTGTAACAATAAAGTTCGTGCAATTACCTGAATTCGTTTGATCAATGATTTTGCCAATCCATTTTGTATGTACATGTGGAACTGGATGTTCAACATCGATTCCATTGATGTACAGTAGTCATCAAATGTCTTGGATGTAAATTCACCAGCATTATCTAATCGTATGGTTTTGATTGGATAATCTGGAATTGTGCCTTTAATCTAATCATCAGGGCAAGTAGCTTGGCAAATGCAATGTTACGTGTGGATAACAAACAAACATGTGACCACCGTGCAGATGCATCAATCAAAATTGTAAAGTAACGGAAAGGTCCACTTTGTGGATGGATTGGTCCACAAATGTCTCATTGAGTCATTTGTAAGAATGATGGGGATTCAATGGCGATCTTAAATAAAGATGGACGTATCACAAGTTTGCCTTGGGAGCAAACGGTGAAGTTTATCTCATTTGTCAATAGAATCTTCTAGTTCTTTAATTTATACCCATTAGAATTTTCAATTATTCTACGCATCATTGTGGCTCCTGGATGACCAAGACGATTATGACATAACATAAACATCTTTGGATTATTGAACTTTTGGTTTAGCACTACATGGCTTTCTACTGCATTTATGATTGTTTAATACAATCCAGATAATAAAGCCGAAAGCTTTTCCAATATATATTTCTTACCTGAGATGATTTTGGTAATATATATACATTCTGCATTGTTTTCATCTAAAGTTTCAATATGATACTCATTTCTGCGAATATCTTTGAAACTTAGCAGATTTCTACTAGATCTGTCTGAATATAGAGCATTTTCAATGCATAATTTTGTTCCACTTGCTAATAAGATTATAGCTTTCCCAGAGCCTTCAATTAGGTCTACAAGACCGGATACAGTGTTTATCTTTCCTTCACGTAATTTACGTCCAAGAGATATTTTTTATCTCGAAGGATAATGTGTGTGGTTGCACTATCAGCCAAGCATATATCTCCATATTTATTTTTCAGAACATATAATTTATTTGTAGAATCCATATCCTTGAAAGCAAAGTTTATGTCACATAAATATAATTCAAAATAATAAATATACAATAAAATATAATACAAAAATTAAAAACATCACATAAATATATATGAACCAAAATTACACACATATACTTAGAACTTCAGGTTCTCTTGAAAATTAATTTGCTGATCTAGAACTTTAAGTTCCAATCTTACATTATTATTTTGAATATCAGGTCCTAAAAATGAATTATATTTCACAACTTTAATTTCCGATTGATAATATTAATATTTAGAACTTTAAGTTCATAAATATGCTATTAGAAATTCTGAACTTCAGATTCCATGATAGATTTAAAACTGCAAGTTTTAATCTAAAATCTAATTAATTAAAGTTAGAACTTCAGGTTCGTTAATTGTAGTGTAATTATAGAAATTCGAGTTTTATAATTATTTTATATATCTAGAACTACAAGTTCTAATCTAATAATTAATTAATGAATATAGAACTTCGGGCTCTAATTTACCTCTAATAGTTGATCACAATTATGAAAGAAATTAACATAAATTGTAAAATGAATTAGAACTACAATTTCTATTTTCTAATGTGGAAGATCCAAATTAATGGCAACCACAGAGCATACTCATAAAAATACAAAAAGCATAACATAATGAATTAGAACTACAGGTTCTAACTTTATGATTGAAATTCAGAACTTCAGATTCTGAGTTAGGACTTAATTTTTAATACTGAGATTCAGAACTTCAGATTTTGAATCAGAATTATAGGTTCTAATATTGAGATTCAGAACTTCAGGTTCTGAATAAGAATTACGAATTCTAAATTTTTTTTATTTTTAATTAAGATTCAGAACTTCGGGTTCTGAATTATTTATACTATAAAACTTCAAGTTGGAATAAAAATAATAATAAGAATAAGAATAAGAATTTGGATATACTACAACTAGGCAACATCCATATTCAAGAACAAAAAAAATAATAATAATAAACAAAATCAAAACGCGACTAAGTCGCATATCATGATAATCAAATTGAGGCTTCCGGCCCTATTCGGTGATGAAGATGGTTCGACTTCAAAGCCGGGATAAATTTACTCACAAACAGGCTTCGGGCGCTATTCACAACATGAGGCAGTGGGCTGATGATGATACAACCTATTGATGATGACTAAATTAATTAAGGCTTCAGGCTTTTGTCAATCATGAGAGTTGCAATAGAGGCTTGATCATTCAATCATGAATTCAAATAGTCACACGTCATCATCAACAAACACAAACATTGAATTCAATAAAGCCTCGTGGCCGTATGACATGATCAGCAAGGCTTCAGGCTTTTTTATCACCATTTGTTTCATCATCAGGCTTTTTGTCCACTTGGTAGATGATGGTTTGACTTTTATGATTCAAAGCCATCAAAGACATTCAAATAAATCATAATCAACTTCAAGCTTCAGGCTTGATTTAAACTTGATGGTAATGAATCGGCACATTTGATCATTGCCTTTGATCATGATGAACGATGCAAAATGATCAAAATCTAATATCATCATTGTCTGGACAAAGCCTATGATGCAATTCTCTTTATTAACAGATTTGCAAATTGGCTTCGATATGTGGCTGATGATATTCAATTTTCATTTTTAGCAGATTGGCTTCTGGCCTTGTCTCGAAAAATAATTTGTTTTAGGCTTCAGGCCTGATTTCGAATAATAAATACATATCGTGCCGATAACGTGTTATAAAATAAGAGAAAATAAGAAGAGAAAATAATACCTTGTAAAGCTGCAAGTTTTTCTTTTTATTGATTTTAGAATGAAATAATTATACAAGATTTACTCTCTATTTATAGAGATGGGTTTAGGTTAATATCATTATCCCTAATCAATGTGGGATAAGTTAAAACATAAAAGACAAGTGTAGGAGACCATCTAATTTACAACAATTATCGCTATTTTTAATAAATTATATTAAAAGAATCTTGTAAAACTTAGATTGCAAAAATATATAATTTATAAGAATAAAAAACAATTATCCTTTTTTATAATAATGATACACAATCAAATAGAATTTTATGCAACACTTGTTTTGGAGTTCCACATCCAATGGTAGACCTGGCCACGGTTCCGGTTCGGAACCGGAACCGAACCAGAACTGAACTGGTTGGAACCGGAAGGTTCCGGTTCCAACCGGTTCAGGTTCTGGTTCCGGAACCGGAATCGTTGGCGACCGGTTCGGTTGGGGTTCGACCCCAACTCGAACCGGTCAGAACCGTGGAACCGTACGGTTCGACGGTTCCAACCGGAACCGAACGGTTCCGATTGGAACCATATGGTTCCTGTTGGAACCGTAGGGTTCCAACATGAACCATTCCCCAACGGCTACTAGCTGTTGGCTCCCTGCCAAATAAGAAAAAAAATTAAATTATAAATTAAAATATAAATTACTAATATATCCCTAATAACGGTAATAAAACGGTTATATTTAGGGGCATTTTTGGTATCAAAAAATTCTAAAACTCAATAGGATTCATTTTTCATTATTTCAACACACCAAATTCTCAACTCTCTCATTTTCTATAATTCTCTTATTCTCAATCTCACTTCAATACAATTCTCTTATAATCTTATTCTCAATCTCAATTCAATTAGTTTTTAATTTTCTTATTTTTCTTCCTAATTTCTCAAATGAAAAATGGCAAGTTCATCTGAGAACATAATGTCAAATATGCCAACCCAAGAGAGCGGCCCTAGTGTCGGTGCAGAATCACGGAGAAGAGAAGTTAAGGCTCGTTCATCGGATGTTTTCAAAATTCATTTTCATTTGGAACGCCTAGAAGATAATACACAACGAGCAATTTGCAACTATTATAGGTTACCTATAAATTTTCTGGTGGATACGGCAATATGATCAAGCACTTGGAAAGACATCATCCGGTTGAACTTGGAATTGATACGACGCAAACTCAAATGGCCAGGTACGCATCATTTAGTAGATGTACGAGTAGTGTAGATTTATTTAAATATTCTGATGCAAAAAATAGAGAAGAATTTGCGAAATTAACTTGTATGGCACATCTTTCTTTAAGCTTTGGTGAAAAACTTCATTTTACTAATTACGTGCATAATGTTTTAAACCCTTCTGCATGTAGAATGACTCGAAACACAACAAAAAGTCATATTTTCAAATTATATAAAGATGATAAAATTATTCTAAATGAAATATTTAAAGAGATGAAAGGTCGTATTTCTATATGTTCTGATATTTGGAGTGACCATTGGCAAACACACTCATACATGGGTGTGACTTGTCATTGGATTGATGCATCATTTACCATGCAAAAACGACTTATTGCATTTAGAGTTTTTGATGACCAACATACTGCACATAATATTTATAGAATGATGAAGGTAATTTTTGATGAATATGGTTTAGTAGAAAAAAATTTAACAATTAGATTTGATAATGCATCTGCAAATACTGCATTCATCAGTGATTTAAAATCCTTATGTGAACCAAATTTAGGGGGTCGATTTTTTCATATTCGTTGTACATATCATGTCCTTAACATATGTGTGCAAGACGGTCTAAAATTATTATCATCTTTCCTTTATCCAATTAAAACGGCACTTAACTGTATTTGGTCATATTCTCAAGTTAGGAGAGAATGGACCAAGTTTTGTAAAATAAATGGTATTAAACCGATTAAATTTCCAAGAGATGTTCCAACACGTTGGAATTCAACTTATTTTCTTTTATGTCAAGCATTTCATTACAAAGATGCATTATGTAGTTTTTTTTCTCAACATGTTCAAAATATCACACTTTTTCCTAGTCAATGGGATATTTGTGAAAAAAATTTAGATATTTTAAGAGTTTTTAATGATGCTACTTTAGTTTTTAGCGGTGTTTATTATCCTACAACACATTTATTTCTTCTTGAGAGTTTGAATATTGTTGGCACTCTCGATGAGCATGTTGACAGTAGCGATCCTAATGATATTGTTTTGTTGGAAGCCATTACTGCTATGAAGGTAAAATGGTTGAATTATTTTAGGAAAATTCCTTTACTTTATCTTATTGCTGTTGTTTTTTATCCTAGATTTAAATTAGAAGGTTTGAATGGTGGTTTACATGCTTACAATGGTTATTTGGGAATATTATATGAAATTGATATTACAAGCATAATGACGAAATTAAGAAATGATTTAATTGTTTTATTTAATGATTATATTGTAAGATATAACTTAGGAACATTATGTGAATCTAGTAGTAGCGAACCGGTAATTCAAACAAGACTTAGCGCATAGGATCGTTGGTTATTGCAACGAAATAAAAAAGTTAGGGATACGACAACTAATAACCCTGAATTAGATAATTATTTATCTACAAATTTTGAGTTTTCTAATGAAAGTTTATACAGTGAAAATTTTAAAATCCTTGAATGGTGGAACCAGCATCAAAATATATATATCCTGTTTTATCAATTATTGCTAAAGAGATATTGACAGCACCTATTTCCACCGTTGCGGTTGAGCAAGCCTTCAGCTTGGGAGGTAATATATTGGAAGCTAGGCGATCTTCATTACATCCAAGCACTCTAGAAGCAACAGCTTGTGTGGATGATTGGACTTGAGCTGATCTGAGACAACAAGAAGATGCCCCCGATGATTTTGAAGATTTGTTCGATAATGCTTCTGCAAGTGCAACAACAAGTGCAAGCGGAACTGGAGCCGAATGATCAACTGATAATGATGATTGATAATTGTAAAGTTGTAATTTACAAAGGGGATATGTCTTAAAATTGTAATGGAACTACGTGAGCTTTGATTCCTCTCACCCTTGGAGGATACGTAGGCAACTTAAATTTTTAAAAATTTAAGCTCAAGCTCTTCAATGTAATAATTTTTTTTATTTATAAAATTAATCTCATTTATTTTAATTAATTTTCAAAATTAAAAAAAAAAGTTTGGAACCGAACCGGTCGGTTCAAGGTTCTGGTTCCACTTAAGTGTGGAACCGGAAACCGGCCGGTTCGGTTCGGTTCCGAACCGGAACCGAACCGCCGGCCCAGCCTATCCAAGGGCATGCCGTTTCATCTTAGCATCAAAACGGCGCGCATCGAGTCACCCAAATGCCCAGCAATTCAAGGTGAAAAGACGCAATTAGCCTTATCATTAACCATTTCAGCGCGATCCACTCCCTCGAAAACCCTAAATCCCCCTATGACTATGAATACATTGCAAAACAAATTCAATTCATCTATAAGATGAATAATTTTCAAAAACCTTAATTTTACACTTCAATCCAAAGAAATTCTTTGAAGAAACCTTCAAATGGCACTGAAAATTTTGAAGCCCCCAATAACCCTTCGCTGTTATAATACCCCGACTATTACTGCAAATTCAAGCTTGTTTTTATTTCCCAACTCCAATCCTCATACTTTCCTCGGTACCCATCTCTTCATTGCTTGCATTTTCAATGTTACGAGAGATTATTTTGTAAAAATTTGATTTTTTTTTTAAATGTAATCAATGTTCAGGGAGATTGCTGAAAGGCCAGAGACAATATCCCATCAGAAGCTTCGCTGTTGCTAGCAATGCCAAGTCAGAAAAGATTCAAATACCCAAAAAGTACTCTTTCTTGCTATTGCATATAAAACTATGGCTATTTCTTGCGTTATCCTTTTTCAGATAGATGTTAAAACTTGAATTGAATTGTTGAGAATGTCAATTATTTGTAAGAGGGGTAATTTGATAGAGAAAAATGGCTTTTTTTGCTATAAAATTATTTAAAAATGGCTTTTTAAACTTGTGTATTTTATATATTCTGTATTTGACATTTTTTCAGGAAGAGGAGGCTGGATGAGATATGTCTTGAAAGGTTTCAGCAATATAGTCGAACGTACATACAGTCGTGGATCTTACAAGGTAGGCTAAATTACTGAATTGCATTAACAAGGCCCTTTTGAATCTTGGTTTTATGCACAATATTTTAGTTTTGATAGAATATGGAATATGGCTGGCATTTTAATCTAAAGTGAATATGTGATTTCACATGATTAGTAAGTAATACTGTGAATCGTAGTTTATGGTGAGTATTTATTAAAGCTTTTATGTAGGTATCAGATTGAATTAGAGATTTGCATTGTGAACTCCTTTAGTTTAGAACTGATGGTCAACTTTAGTTGTTTGATTATTTGATGAACCTGTCTCTCAAACTCATTTATGGTATAGGAAAAGTGTTTGTAGATGGAAAGATGGTGAACAAAGCTGGAACAGCTGTCTCTGATAAGGCTGTTGTAGAAATAATTGCTCAAGTGCCAAAATATGTATGTAGGTGATTACTTCTCAAAACGACTCATCATGCAATTTCAGACATAAATATTTGGTTTTATAGTGGCATTGGCTATTAATTATTCAGATTTTACTCTATTGTTCATTTGTTTAGAGCTGGACATAAGTTAGAAGCTGCCATTGAACAGCTGGGTGTTGATGTAGCTGGCAAAGTAGCTCTTGATTCAGGTTTGTCCACTGGAGGGTTTACCGATTGTCTGCTTCAGTATGGTGCATCATTTGTTTATGGGGTTGATGTAGGTTATGGACAGGTAATGGGTATTTATTTTTCCTTTTTTCTTTCTTAGAAGGCAGTGTCTTTTCTGATTGTCTGATGAACAAAATTCTTGGTTTTTGATTGATTATGGATGCTGAATTCTTCAATAGGTTGCCGACAAAATTCGTCGAGATGAACGTGTTTCCGCTATAGAACGAACAAATTTAAGATACCTTACTACCCTGCCCCAGAAAGTTGATTTGGTGACTTTGGACCTTTCATTCATTTCTATTCTCACTGTAAGCTATCAAATGCTGATGAAATGTGGTATTGCTAATTTTCTGAGATCTTTTAGTTGTTTGCATACTTTTCCCCAACTTTTGATTCCCCAGCGTGTATGCTCGTTGCTTAATGGGGCTGCACCTTCTCTTTTTGGCACTTCTATTATGCATCACTCACTGATAGAAAGAGGAAACAAGTGAATAAGATGATATATTGATAATTATTCAGGACAGAGTAATTGTTCTTTTGAATCTAATGCTTGTCGAACATTATCCTAATGCTTCTTATTTAAGCAGGTCATGCCTGCTGTGGTAAATTTGATGAAGGAAGAAGCAACTTTGCTTACCTTGGTCAAACCTCAATTTGAAGCTCGCAGGTCACAAGTAAAAACTCTTCTCCATTATATTTATATCACATGTATTCAATATAGAGTCTATATGATTATTTTGTATTTTAAAAATTTATGGGTATTCAATAAGGATTTTAAAAAGTTCTTTAAAATCTCGAGGTATTAGATAAGAATTTTAAAATGTTCTTTAAATTCTTGAGATATTCGATTAGGGTTTTAAAAAGTTCTTTAAAATATGATAATATTCAAAACTCCATTGATTTTAAATGATTTCATTAACGGTTGGATTGTAAAGGATTTTAAAGAGTAAAAAAATGTCAATTGAAATCTTTTATTTAAACAAGATATTTCACACTTTGCTAATAAAATTACATGTTTGGATTTTATTTTTAAAACAAAGAATTCATAAATCCATGGATTACAAAAAATAAACACAATCGATAACAAGTACCTTATATAAATAAAAATTTCATTGTGAAATCTGCCATTTCTCTTTTCTCTTTTGAACTAAAATACGTTTTTCTTGATTTTTTATTTTCTTTCGGGTTTTATTTCAAGATCTTCATTTTTATCACTTTGATTAATAAAACACAATGTTTGTTGTCATTTATGATTGAACAAAACTATTGCATTTAAATTCAAGATATGCAAACCACTTACTTTTAGGATTTTCTTCCACATGAAATTCTTTGTAAAATTTGCTTTCACTTTTAAAATCAAGTCTTGTGGTTTTCAACTTTTAAAATACTACAAAATATATTCATTAAAATCTGTAAATGTATGGATTTAACAAAATCCATGGATAATAAAAAAATTCAACATAATCAATTAAAATCTTAATTGAATATATTATATACCCTCCTAAATGTTTGAGTGCTTGCCTTTGTTGGATCCCGCTGTATATGACTAAATGAATCTGAAAATGATGTCAATGAGGGAACCACCTTCCCCCTCGTAAACATGGTTGTGTGATTATACCAAATTCACCAGCTTCTTCAATTACTTGGAATATTGCTCACATGAAATTGTTCCTTTGTCACTTTTCCTCAGTTAAGGATGGATTGCTATCATAATCTTGTGTTTCAGTTCATAATTTAATTGTTATTGCAGGTAGGAGGTGGCGGGATTGTGAGAGATCCTTTAGTCCATAAGGAGGTATGAAAATTTCCTCCTCATTATTTCCTGATTGATCTCACTTCCTTGTTCATATGTTCAAAGTTCTTTTTTTCTTTTAGTTTATGTTCCAAACTTTTTGAACCTGATTATGTTTCAAGGACTTGAAAGCAATAGATAAAAATCTGTTGATTGGGTTCATTTTTTGCAGGTTCTTGAAAAGATCATAAAAGGTGTAGAAAATTTCGGATTCCAGACTAAAGGATGGATTGAGTCTCCTCTAAAAGGCGCAGAGGGTAATACAGAATTTCTTGTTTGCTTTACTCGGACAGGTGAGAAACAAGCAGAGCAGTAGAACATAATTAGAGGAATACTGTAGTGGAAATATGCTGAAAACTTTATTGCATCTGATTTTGTAAATTTCAACAAAGTGTACAAGTCAAGGTATCATTGTACGGGTTTTCAAATGCATCTCCATTTTTATTTTTACCTTGGGACAATAATAGTTTCTTTAACAGTGGCCATATCACAACTACAACTGATTACTATCATGCAACATTTCAAAAGGAATCTTAAGACCAACCACCTGGCCAACAACTGAGAACCAAGACACCAGATACTGTTCAATATCAACTCCATATTTGGTCACTGTGGTATCACCAAGGAAGAGCAACTTCATCCACTCGCTTGTCCCACATGGATGTAATTTATACCACGGTCTGTTTAAGTAGGGATGTTCCTGCAATCAATAATTTCGATTAACAGGTTAAAGTAATCAAAAAACAACATTAAGCATATCTATCTATTTCAGTCGCTCAAGGCAATGAAAGAGGAGAACCTCTTGAGTTATGAATGTCCATTTTGATTCTGACAAAACCTTAGCAGAACAAGAAGGAAGATCTTTTTCAATTTCATCCAACACCAATTGTTGTCCCCCTGTGAAACAATGAAAATCAGAGCAATATGTTCTTCAGAAAGCAATAGAGTAGACAATGAAACAACTGATCAATCAAACTGGAATCATGAACTACGCTCATGGTGATTATCAGATTCTACTCTCTGATGAATTTAACCATATTGAGATTAACATACCTCTGCTGTAAGAGCGGAAATATAGGACTGGAACCCTATATGAAGCACTGTAGATTACATGAAAATCATAGTAATGTTCTTCACGATCACAGATATGGACCTTCCCAATAGAACAAAAACACGACCAGCAACAATTGAGAAACAGTTCCGAGATGCGTAAAACAAGGATGTCAGTTAATATCTACTCACTAAAGTGGCAGTATCAATGGGCTCATCTTCATTAGAGCAACTGGTTTCTTCTTCCCCTATGCAAGTTTCTTCACCAGGATTTTCCTGTTAAATAACAGTTACATTATCCGTAACATCTACACTGCAATCAAAAGAGATACGATTCAACATAACATCAAAGGCCAGACCTCGCTTAACCTGAGAAGGCAAATGTTTTCAAGTGACAAGTATCCCTCCACCTGAAAAAGGATTGATAGAACTTTTCGAACATGAACAAAATACAATAGGGAATGCCAGAAATGAACTATTAGACAAACCTCATCATCCTCATGAGATCCAACCCAAGGTTGTTTTTTACAAGCAACCCATGACCACGAAGAGAAACTGGGATTGAATCTTTTCCATTTCTCAGAAAATTTACAAGCAGCACGAGAAAAATCACTTAATGAGATGGTTCCATCCCAAGAAAATACATCCATGATTGCACTGCAGTAGTTGAAATAAAGAGGATTAAATAAACATGATTATGAAAAATTTAACTCTTACCTCAAAATAAACAATTTTTGATTCAATTCCAATGACTCCATTACCTGAAATTGTGAAACAACTAAAATTCATGCAAAAAAAATCTTGTTTAATAATGATTATCAGAATCGAATACGCCTTCATCTAAAGAAACATGCAGTGTATATTCAAAGAGAGTAAAACCCAGAACACAGAATCGACTAAAATCGATCTAAATATCTAAGAGAAGCCTCTGACCTTGTGAAATTTGTGTCTGAAAGAAACAACTGCCTGTCTTCGCCTGTTCTCGTCTCTTTTAACGAATTGGCTTTGTTTTGTTATGTACTATTTCGTCACGCTTTATATGATACATCTCAATAATTTATTTCTTCGAAATAAAATAAAATTGTAATTTGTGAACAAAAAAGAGGACGGGAAATTTAGGGATTGTAAAATTTTCCTAACACACACTCGTTATGGCACCGGTCTTCCAATCGTTCCACTTAAATCTCGGATGTTGACTGTCATGCAGAGAAGCCCGTTTGCAACACTCTCTGCGCAGCAAAACAGAAACGAATGCTTAGGAGCAGCCGTCAAGGGGATTTCATAATTTTTAAGGATTTAATTTCTCCTTAGCTGTTTACCCCGGCTGTTACAAATAAAATCATAGAATCAAACGATAGAGGTATAATTATTTGTAAACCATAGCTCTGAAGATCTTCCATGGAGATGGGGGTTGTAATTTTTATTTGGATTAGCTTAATTCCTGCATCTTAAACCACAAAAGTTATTACTTTTTTGTTTTTTGAAATCGTTGGAAATCCCACCGCCAAATCACTCATTTCGGGCTTAAACCCCGACTGTCCCAAATTCTTACAAAAAAACACACTTCCTTAATTCAAATCCAGAACCTACACCATCAAACCACGACCAAAAGTTACTACTTACAAAGACTTTTGGAGCCGGAGCTAAATAAACGTATCATCTGCAGATTTTCGACATCGAGTTCCAAAATTCAGAAGCATTTTTTTTTTTTCACATTGGGGTGGAATATGAAGAATGATCATTCTCAATATTCTCTACATTATATGACACTAAATAATAAATAGTGTTACACTCTTGCTATTTCCACAAAAAAAAAAAGGGATACTAGATCATTTGATTGATTACAATGGACATATAGAATATGCATCCCCAGGATCATTATCATTACAAGCAAACAGGAGCGGCCACTT
The DNA here is from genome assembly GCA_019454045.1 of Zanthoxylum bungeanum. Classification (NCBI taxonomy): domain Eukaryota; kingdom Viridiplantae; phylum Streptophyta; class Magnoliopsida; order Sapindales; family Rutaceae; genus Zanthoxylum; species Zanthoxylum bungeanum. The sequence continues at coordinate 4,834 of SKCR01038215.1, read as the reverse complement.
CAGAAGCAAAACCACTGTCACAGCTTTGATGGATTTGTAGCACTCGTTTCATATCTAGGATCAGAAATTAAATAGAAGGTGAGCAGTATTATATATATCTTTACAGTTGTATCATGCATAAGACAAAATTACTAAATCATATGCAGCTCATAAAGATATTCATATTGATTAATCAATTGCGTTTATTTTAAATGTCCAGATCAGTATCAAGATGTCATGTTCCCGGAGAATCCATATAAGCATAACCAGAGGTCACTTCTCTTAGGTTTCATGAAATCAATAGTAGGCTAACATGCAAACAATTTTCAATCATTCTATCCTTGCTACTTCCATAATAGCGCAAGTTCAAAAGTCACAAACCTATCTAAACATGACTCCTAAAATGCCTTATCATGCTTGTGTATCTCACCCAAACGCATTCGAGAGAGAGAGAGTGGATTATCATACATTAGCGTGGGTAGAGGATGGTCATGAACCAAATTTTATGTTTGTAGACTTGTTTACATGTCATCTGCCACTGGGCTTTTTACAATAGGGACACTTCCGGATGAGGAAACCCCGTTGTTCTCTCCAGCTTGTGGATCAACTCCATTTACTCCCACCTGTTGAGAAATTTTAGCCTTCTTCTTTTTCTTCTTGGGCAAGATGTGCACAGCAGGCGGCAAAAGGGTCTCCTGTATCGCCTGCAAAACAACAAAACAAAACCTAATAAACTAGTGAAACAAAAGTCAGAGAGGAAATCCCTGAAAGAGAAAAGAAAATGGCAACGATGGTGGCTAAAGCACATGTTGAATACAAAATAGATGGAAAAAGTACCAGTAAATCATCTCTTCTAAAACTTAGAAACAAGTGACATATCATTTTATATCATTTACCAAACAAGAGTTGGCAGCATAAACAACATCTATTACGAGAGATGCATCAAATATATTATTGCTCACACTCCTATTATCATATCATCTTTAATGTAAAGCTTACACATTTAATTATTCACAAGTATGCTGTTTTTGTGTGGTTGTTCAGTGCTCTGTTTCCAAAGGTTGAAGGCTTACTTAATCGGCTTAAGACATATTCCTAGTCATAGTCAACTCTTGACTGCAATGATAAGATGCAGCAGGACGTATTCCGTAGCCAGAAGTAATCAAATCTCCAACAAAGACTCCTCCAGGAATATGAAATATGATGGCCTAAGTGTACTCCTAAGCAACAATCAAAAGCTAAACCAATAAAACTTTCACCTTGGCTGCAATACATATTCAACGAGGCTTAACTAACAATGGATTTAGAAACATTATACATATAAGCATGAATCACAATAGCAACAAATGCATATCACAAATGAACAATATGGGCAAATAAACAATTAGGCAGAGGGGAAGTAGCATACCAGCCACCCTTTTTTGCCTCTAACCCCACCACTGATTGCGTAAGCCTCTTTGAAGCCATTCTTGTACAATAACTCAGCCGCCTTCAAGGAATTACCATCAAAACTACCTTACACACAAAATGTTCATCATTAATGGAATAGGATTCCAACCATCAAGTAATATGATCATCCACTAAGACCACATCAAAACTTACTTGTCCAGAATACAGACAACAGTATTTGCAGGATCCGCAAAGTTGCTCAACACATCCTTCAAGAACCCATCTTCATCTCCCTCAATGAACTCAACTTGAACCACACTCTTATTCAAAGACTTCAAATTGGGAGACCCCAAAGAGGACATAGTCTTCTTGTTCCTAATATCCAAAAGCTGGGCATTCGAGTCATTGCGGAGTTTTTGAAAAGCATCAATTGCAGGGATGAATTTGCATTTGCTAAGATATTCTTGAGTTAAGGGTATGACAACCAGCCAAATGAATGTACAAGTAGCAACAAAAAATGGGTATCTATTGAAAAAATCATCAATTGAAATTAAAATTGATTCCAAGTCTAATTTTCCTGAACCTGTTTCAGTTGAAGAGACAGCGCCAGCGGTTTCAGAGGCAAGGCTAGGGAGGGAAGTAAAGAGGCCAATTATGGTAAAGGGCAGTTGGGTTTTTGTTAAAGTTTGGAGAAGGTTTAATTTGGTGGAAACAGAATTGGTTAAAGTGGGAATGCGGATGGAGTCTGGGGCAAGATGAGTGGGTTTGGAGCAAGAAAATTTCAGGGTTTTGGAGTGGTTTTGAAGTGGTGGTGAGGATGAGAGTACCATTGAAAGAGACTCCATCGTGAGCATGAAGAAGCAAGGGACAGACAGGGAGATGATAAGAAAAGATGAGGTTGGGATAAGACCAGGTGGGTTGGGCCTGGGTTAATTCGGGTCAAATACCGATTTTAATGCCTTCAAATCTCTCTTTAATTTATCACGTATGGGGCGGGGGATGGCAACAGAATTTGAGTTGAGACATGATGCTAAATATTTATATATTGTAAAAATTATATCCAACTAAATCTGGCCTGATTTTTAAATGCCATCCTAATTTGGAGTCATACAAATGCCCAAATGAAAATCTGTGTGCAAAAGATTTTCTACGCATAATAGCTATCGTTGAGATTGCTACAAGATTTACACATCCAGTATTAGCTCAAGGCCTGTTTTTGCTAGAACTGAGCTCAAGACATTTCTTTTCGAAGCTAGAAATAAAATCCTCCATGCAAGAGCAGTAAGTCTCCATTCCGACAGCCTGCTTAGCGAGTTCTAATCCTACATTCATCCACTTCTTTGCCAGATCAATCTGCCCAAGCCTCACAGGCACTGCTGCTCGATTCCACGCGGTCATTGCTAGCCATTTTCCCTCTTCTGCAGGAAACTCACCTTCCTTCAACCCCACCATTATTCGACATGCTTGCTTGTACATTCTATGCACGGCATCATCATCTGTATCGCCCTTGTGAATGCTGGCTACTGCAATTAACTTCCGGACAGTTAGGGCCACATCTTGGTAGTCTGGCACGGGGGAAGAAAGCAGTGCCGATAGGCATTCATTAAAAGCAAAGGCAGCTACTTGAGGATTGGATCTTGGACCCTGTGAGGCGGCGAGGCCAATCTGGAGAAGGTATTTGGGTTTGCAAGCCTTTGAACTGGCATAGCTTTTTACAAGGAGTTGTTGAGATTCTGAATTGTTGAATCTCCCCTGTATATCGTAGGCATTGAAGCTGTACATGAAGAAGATGTCAGGGTCCATGGCTCCCGCTGACAATGAAGTCATTATCTGCAAACATGGATCAAAGGAAATGAGAAGAGTTACAAAAAAAGAGATAGTGAAGCACAACTCTACAACTTAGATATCACATATTATAATGATATTCGAGATGAAAAATAATCACTACGCGCTACCAACAACTAATTACACATACCTTGCCTGCTCTTTCTAGCAGTTCAACGGCTTGCTTCACTTCAATGTCCATCAATGCAATCTGCTTTTGATTCTCTGAAGCTATCATGGCAGAAACACTCACTATTAATGATTTGCAAACCATGGTACTGTTTTCTTCCACTTGCCCATCCCACAAAATACCATAAAATTCCGAAGCCAATCTCAGAAATTCCATACACAATTCGTACTTCTTCTCCTTCCCGCAATTTGTCCCAAAATTCCATGACATCACTGCAAACCAATTTTGTTCTCGCCTTCCAACCTCCTCTGTACCAAAGAAACAGTTAGGTCCAAGTTCAGATGTCCGAGCATGAGCTCTTTTCATATATTTGAGAACTTCTGTCTCATGCCCAGCTTCTTGAGTCAAGATTGTGACTAAGGTGCGTAATACCACAACTTCTTTGGTTGGCATGAGTTTTCCGGAAGTGTAAAAGTTTAGAAGATTGGATAGAGCAGCTACAGCAACAGGAAGAGCTTGGCAGGCAACAGCTTCATGAGCGGCAAGGGACAGAAAGTCTGTAGTGAAATCGAGGCATATAGTCATTGCTAGGATCTGATTAATAGCACCCTTGTGGTCATTCTTCTGCAAATAGATTTTGAACTGCACGAAACATAACATCAAGCTTTGTAACTGTTAGACAAAGAAACTAAAAGTGAATCGGGTAACAAGTTATAGCAATCAAGTTTAGCACCAATCTATAAGTGAATCCGTTTCCTGCACCCTGTAAGAACAAAGTGTATGAGTAGGGAAGAGAGGAAGCACCTTAAGGAAAGCAGAGGTTATGTTGGGCTCAAGCTGCAGGAACAAGAATGCATTAGTAAGTTGAACATTACATGGTTTAAATAGATGATTAAAATTATTACATATATAGTATTTCTTGGGGACCAACTAAACTAGAGATAGCAGGATACCTTTTCAGCCTCAGTAATGTATTCTTGAGCTCGATCAAGCTGAGAAAGACCAAGGTAGCAAAGACACAACACTCTGAAGCTCTTGGCTCGGAGGATTCTGTTCTCAACATCAAATGGAAGATAAAGCATTGATTTCTCAAACATGTCTGCACTTGCCTCATAGTCTTTGGATCGAAACAGATTTGAAGCACTGTAAGGCACAAATAGATATGTTCTTCCACATGTAAGATGTCAGTATATTTTGGTAATCATTCTGAAAAATTACTTGGATTATATCTTTAGACTAAAATACTAAGAAATGCTTCCGTAAAAAGTATCAATTTCTTTGGAATGATTTTTTTGTACTTGAGAGGCACAATCTTGAAAGCCAAGTAAGAATCAAATGCTCAAACTAACATGATAAAATATATGGAAAATTACACCCAACAAATCTACTTATTTTCATAATGATTCATTAGTTCCTACAATTTTGAAAATACAAGTTTTAATCCCTATTGTTAAATATTTTCCATTAATTTTGAGTCATTTTTTATCTGATTAGTGTTATATGACTTGAATA
>SKCR01038214.1:0-45678 GCA_019454045.1 Zanthoxylum bungeanum | reverse complement strand
AACCCTTATTCATAAATAACATATAATAAAAAAAATTAAAGGTTCTTAAACATCAATTATTTAAAGAATATAATTAAAAAAAATTAGGGAATACAAAAGACATCGGCTTGCGCTTAGGGCCGGCCTGTATATGATAAAAAGGAAAATTAAAATTAAAAAAAATAGAGTAATGGAAAGGGAGAGGGAGTTTTGGTGCCTCTCTCGAGGTGATAACAAGCCAATAACAGAGAATTTCACGATAATAAGACCGAACCAATTAAGGTGGCCGTTCTAGAAATTATTTGATATTGTGTTTACATAAATTTTGCTCTTTTGTATATCAACGTAATCCTATAATGATTTTTTGGTTTTATATAAGGTTATTTTATGTTCAATCTGAGAAATTCATCAATCGGGATCATAATACATATAAAAATGTCTCATGGGAGCAAAAAATTTCAAGAGCATTGAAACATTTTGTTTCTAAGCAATACCTATTTAAATTGATATTTTGCACACCAATTTCATTGATTATCGTTGCTGCTGCTGGCTGTCAATTGGTTTTGTAACTATTTTCAGTTCGGTAATATTGTCGCTTACTAGTTGATAATGATTGGTGTGCTATGCAGAGTTCTTAGGAAGGTGTACATTTCTGCGTCCCACATTATTGTAGTCTTTTACGCCGAGTTTTTATGAAGGTGTATATTTCACCGTTGTTCCATAGGAAATCATTAATTGGGTAGGAAGCCTTATGTGGTGGGACTCAAATCAAGACATTTTGAGTTATATATGTTAGAATATTTTATTCTAATATTATTGTGGGCTTTTATTAATTATGAGATAGATTTTGATAAAGTATAAGATAATTATTTTTGTAATAGAAACTGGGAAGCCCAATTTTCAGATCTAATAAAGTGGACTAAACTTTATATTAATTGATGTGTAGAAATTAGAGCGGGCTTTGGAGATGTGATGGGCTTTTGATGGTTGAGCCTATTACACTCTAGAAATTAGTGAGTTAAGGTCTCACCCTTACTCTGTTGAATCCAGCTGCAAAGCATGCATGTGACATGCATGAATCCACCTTCAAGAATCCTCCAAAACTACTTTCAGCGCAGGATTAATTTTGTTGACATTTTGAGCAAACCTCTAAATTACCATTAGATGATTTGTTGTCTTTTTGAATTTTGAGTCATGTATTCTCCTATAAATAAGGAACTCATTTGAGAGCTCAAATCATCCCCAACAAGCAAGCTCCAATACAAGAGAGTGTGGTAGAAAGTGTAGTTAGTGTGTGAGATTTTTTGTACAAGTTTTGTAATACTTGTAAATTATATTCAAGTAGTAATATATAGTATTTATTTTTCCTCAAAAAATACTCTTCAGTGATAAGAGAATCACAACAAGTTGTATCAGAGCTTTGGTTACACGTTGGGGGTTGAAAAACCGAAGACGGAACTAGGTTCGAAAAATTCGAGTTTCGAAAAGTTATCAAAAATCAGTTTTGACTATACCATCAGCTTGTTCAAGTCAAGACGAGTACAATGGTATTTTCCGAAGATTAAACAGAGACCAAAAGATGTCGCATTCATCGTACGAGCCGCACGCGCCGAGCAGAGAGTCTCCACGCGCCGCTACTCGTGCCACGCGCTGCACGCACCATCCAAAGGTTTAAGACACTGATGTGTCAGCCATGTCAGCACAAAATCAGCAGCCACATCAGCGTACAGTCATCAGCCACACCAACAATATGTCTGACACATCAGCTGCCACGTCATTGACACGTGTCCATTGAGTCAGCCAGCAAGTCTTATTTCTGCCACGTCATCATCCACGTGTCTGCCATATCAGCATACTGATAAATTTCATAGAGCCCTCTAAAGTCTTTGAAATTTACAGTTTGTCCTTAGAAGTTTTAGAAATTTATACATTGCCCCATGTTTTAGATTTAGACCAATGAATAGTCAAATCCACCATTTTCGATCGTTCCAGACGTAACGGTGACCTCTGATTTATAAAAATCAGCCCAAATTTATCCTCTTTTCATTTTAAACTTTAAACTTAAAATGAAAAATAGAAGATTACTTTTATGGTGCGATGATCAAGCTGACAACAACCAATTACTCCATCTGGAGGCCCCATATGATAGATTATTTGCACTACAAAGATTTGTTTGATATGATTGAGGTGAAGAAAATGAGATCATATTCTGTCAAAGAGAATGACTGGAATAAACTCAACAATGGAACTATCGATCAGATTAGGCAGTTAATCGACCATTGTTTCTTCTATGACGTAGCACATGATACAATGCTTACGAAATATGGATAAAGCTGGAAGGCATGTACCTGGCCAATACTGCTCGGAATAAAGTCATGTTAATGAAGCTTTTGGTGAATTTGAAGGTACGGAGTGGAACTTCTGTTGCAAAACACACCAATGAATTCTAAAGCATGTTGAATCAGCTGTCTACGATAGACATGCAGCTGGAAGATGATGTACAAGCAATTCTACTACCTAGTTCTATTCCTAATAGTTGGGAGACATTGGTGGTTACTCTCATCAATTCCGCTCCGGGAGGAAAACTTACCATGCCTATGGTAAAAGTTGTCCTGTATAATGAAGATTCCAGAAGAAAAGATGTTGGCTCAGAACAGACAGAAGTCTTCATCATGGAGACCCAATGAAGACATCGAGAAAGAAAAAGATAGAGAGACAGATGTTGGACAGTTATGACTCATAGCGTCACTATTTGTACAGATCATGGTGTTGTTGTACAAATTAACTATGTGACAAAGGAAATTGCTCTTTTATCATTTGTGATTAGATCACCAAGATGTATAAATGATGAAAGGTCCATATGATTAGTTCCTGGATTCAGATGATATGAGACAGTATCAATCCATAAAGGTTTAATCATTAAATATCCCTAGTCAGAGTATTATCGAGATTGGATATCGATAATGCGAAAAATACTAGTATTACACTTGTGAGCGTTGTGAGGGCATAGCGGCATAGTTCTCATATATTTGGGTATAGGATACTCATGCAAGTGTAGTAGGAGGTTGTGATTTACCGATGGTACGGAAAACAGCTTCGCTCTGGATAGACCCCTCGGAATTCCATTGGTAGTATGACTATGTGTCTATAGAAGTCCGAATCAGGGTAGGTGTATTTGGTCTTAACCTGAGACTTGCATCACTAATGCTTGCGACAATCAATATACTTTGGTTTTGGTCGTCTATGGCTTTAACAGGTTCTGTGTACGCCTCTGCTGGGTGTATTGAGAATCGTAGTGTATTGGGTGTGATGTCAAGACGAAAGTATCACTCCAGTCATAGTGGAGATGATGGTCACGTAGGATACCGAACTGGTTCTCTTATGTACTGCAGTCATCGGGATAAAATGACTAGGTCATGTTTATCCGATTATAGAGACTAGTTACCAGAGATCCGATATATGCTTCGTACGGGGCAGACACATTTCCAGCCTCAGGCCTTGCACGTGACATCCGATATTGGATCGAAATACATAATACTACGTATATTATGCCTGATATAGATCATATATTCCTGTAAGGATATTTCTGGAGAATTGGGTAGGCATGGCACTTTGCTAGAAGCCAACCTTGTCTTGTAAATCTATAAAAATGTAGTACTAGGTACTTACGTGTTCGGATAGTCCGACGACCGGATTTACTGTCAATATATCTAGGGATCTCATGGGTCGCTTCCCGAAGATTCACCGATGACGTATGACTCACACTTTATTAATCTGGGATTAATTAAATGGGAGAGATAAAATTAATCTGGGATTAATTGCGGAGATATTTTATTTGGGATAAAATATCATTTAAAGAGAGAGAACGATTAATTGGAATTAATCGATAAAATAATATCTTCGATATATTATACGAAATTGGATTTCGACGCAGAATTGAAATTAGATTTTAACTCGGGCGAACGAGTTAATTTAGAATTAATTCGTTAGCGACGTGAATAGTGATTTTGCTAGGCATAATTATTTAATTACGTCGCAACGGAAAATTCGTTAATTTGGAATTAGCGAACCTGAACCTGGGAGTGTTTGCGGGCGCATTCACATTTCGAATTCGAGTGCGCCCATAAGTCACATCAAGCGTCAAATCAATAGTCAATCAATTGATGTGACAACTTGTCACTTGATTGAGTGAATAGTTGATGGAAGTGGTTGGCATTATTGCCTTGACTTTTTCGAAAAGCAAAATGGTATATCTTTATTTGATTTTTGGAAAATCAAATAAGTGTATTAGATACACATTTTTCACCAACCAACACAACTCTCTCTCCCCCTCTTCATCTCTCTCTCACGGCATAGGGCCTTATTTTCTTCCTCCATTTTCTGTCACAACCGAGAATGGCAAGGAGAATATAGGTAATTTTTGTGGCAAAAATTACAAAGTGCTAGCACACTTCCGGGGTCTTGCGAAGGTGATAGGGAACCACACTTGTGAGCATGGAATCACACAAAGCATGGAGCTTGGAGGGATCACCATTGCCGAATTCTTGGAGGACAAAAACAGCAGCAAAACCGTGAGCTTCAAAGGGCTTAAAGAGTTTTTGTTGTTCGTCGCATCGCTCAACCGCTCAATGTAAGTATTCTGCAACTTCTTTGATGTATTCGCATGTATGTTTCATTGCTTTAATCGATCCTCGGGACCGTAGAAACCCAACAACAGAAACACAACCAGAGGTAGATCCTCAGATAGAATGATCTCTACATATAAGTGCTACCATTATGGAATAAAATGTCACTTAAAGGAGAATTGTCGAAAATTGCAACGAGAGCAAGGCAAAGACAATCACCAGCCGAAGAATAACAAAGAGAGACACTAGTAGTTGCCCAATGAGATGTAGCCATATGCCTCATGCAGGAAGAGACATGTCTTCACACAGCCGCCCAAGATGTTGAGTGATGATAGATATTGCAGTATTCTGCCACGTGACTTATCACATGGATTTCTTCACCACATACAAAGTAGGAGATTTTGATTTATTGAAGATGAGAAATATAGTTCCTATGAGATAGTAAAAATTGGTGATATTTCAATTTCGAATAAATATCGGGTATACATTAACTTTGAATGATGTCTTACATGTTCGAGAACTTCGGCTGAATGTACTCTCGGGGATAGCCCTTGAAAAATAGGGCTATGACAGTCACTTCAGAAATGGCACATGGAGAATGACAAAATGTGTCATGGTTGTCGCCCGAGGACATGTTTGCAATATACTATATAAGACACATATGAAGATTTGTGCAGAAAAACTCAATGTAGCTGAAAAATAGGCTTCTCAAAATATATGAAACTAGAGGCTCGGTCACATGAGTGAGAGAGTGTTGTCTACCCTGGCTAAGAATGAGAGGATGTTGCACTAGATCCTTGCAACCACTTTTTGTTTGGTAAGCAACACAGAGTCTCGTTTAAATTTTCTTTAAAGATGAGATCGGAGTTGCTCCGTCTGGTGCACTCTGATGTGTGTGGTCCCTTGGAGGTTGATTCACTTGGCGGTAACAAGTACTTTCTGACTTTCATTGATTATGCTTCTCGGAAAGTGTGTGTGTATTTCCTCAAGACGAATGATCAAGTCTTGGAACATTTCAAACTATTCCACACCATGGTAGAGCATGAAACAGAGAAGAAGCTGAAATGTCTCTGCACAGACGACGGATGCGAGTATAGTTCCAGGGAGTTTGATGCCTACTGCAGGAGACACGATATTCGATATGAGAGAACTGTTTCATATACCCCCCACAACATAATGGTGTAGTTGAAAGAATGAATTGTACCACAAGAAAGCTTAATAGAGAGTATAATTAGTGTGTGAGATTTTTGTACAAGTTTTGTAATACTTGTAAATTCTATTCAAGTAATAATATAGAGTATTTATTTTTCTCACAAAACACTCTTCAGTGATCAGAGAATCACAACACACTCATCTTTAATAGCTTACTTAATAAGTTTCCTTCAGTTGGATAAAATAAGTTTAAATTTTTTCTCTCTCTCTCTGATTATAAGGATTAGCTTTGTGATAAGCTTTGAAGATTTTATATTATTGAGATGATGACATGCTTCATCATTTTGCATTTAAGCATATATATAAATAAGTCATTTACGAGAGAAAGAAGGGTTAAGCTTTGATAAGTAAAAAAAAAAAAAAATCAAAGGCTTAAGGCTAATGAAGTTTAATAAGCGAGAACAAACTTCTCATCATCAAGAATAGGAGAGAAGATAGTGATCTCCTCAGTACAAATTATCAATTGATCTACAATTTTTCGTTCCATCTATGCATTTTAAATCATGTACGCTCTACGAATCATCTGAATAATTAATTTTTATTTTTGTATTTTAAACTCTTATGACAAAGATTATGTATAAAGAAATCCTAACAATATCAAGGTTGAATGTGTATACTTGATACCAATGGGTTCAAATGTAAAAATTTACTTACACAATAATCTAAATTTACTGTTGGATGATCAATGAATAATGGGGAGTGTATCAGCAAAAGACGAGCAATGATAGACATACATAAATTATTACTAACAATTTCTACACCCCTCACTGTAGCTACAGTGATGTTAGGTTTAGAAATTGTTAGTAAAAATTTATGTATGTGTAGCATTTTTGGCAAAAGACACTCCAATGTTGAAGTTATTTATGAGTGTTTTCGAGGAAGAAAGAAGAATCTATTTTCTTCAATTTTCATATTTTTAAAGGAGAATGTTCTCTATTAAGTATTTTAATATTATGTGAATATTAAAATGATTTCTCATTATTTGTTTTCTCGAGGTTTTTTATCCTTCTTTTCAAAGTGATTTGGAGATCCCTACTTGTAGTGATGGGCTGCCCTCGCTTCAAGAAAGATATACACCATAATAGATATTCACGTGCTGTGGCACGTTCCATCAAAAATTAAAAACATAAACATTTGAATATTTGTTTGAAATATTGAAATAACTGAGTACTTGGCTCAAATCTCTATAAATTTAAGAAAGATTTACCGATGTAAAAATATCAAACGCATATTGATACATAATATTTATAAGGATTGTAGTAACTAAAAAAATAAAACAATTGAGGTAGATTTTAACTGAAACAGATATATAATAGGGACTTTTTGAATAATTTTTAAAAATATAGAAATTAACTGAATAAATAACTCAAAAATAGAGACTAAATTAGTATTTACATGTACATATAATTCATGATTCATCCTGAAATATGATAAATATAAATCATAACAATTTTTTTACAATTAAAATATACATACAAAGAGATAAATTAACTATTACAAGCCTCAGAATTCTGAAATCTTATTGAACTATATATAACGACTTTCGTACAATTAATGTTATTGAAAATAATCAAAATATAATGTAATTAAATTGAAGCAAATATAAACCAATAAAGTTAAATAATATCATCAGAAAATTAGAAACTCTTTCATATCATCAACAAAAGTATGGGAAAATTCCCCTTTTTGTTTGTGGAAATTAATCATTTGAGAAGTGAGAACCCATCAAAACCCTCTATCGTCAAAGAAAAATTGTAACTGCTAATTTTTTTTTAGATCTTTACTATTTAACTTTTGATTTGATGAATCCCGCCATCAATTCCCTAGAATATTTGTTAACTTTCAATTTTTTTAGTGTTAAATAGTAAAAGATCTATTTATTTTTTTTAAGTTAATAACTTTTCTGACGACATAAGATTTTAATGGGTTTTTTGAATATTCAAAACGATTAACTTCGACAAACAACAGAAGGTTTTGATAATTTCCTCACAAAAGTGATGAAAATGAATCTTGAGGTTGCATTATGTGTGTTAATTAATAATCATCGGAGTAGAGCTCTGGCACCGCAATAGCCTCTGCCTCTGATCTTCGTTCTCAATCTCCATTAAACTTCTAATGACTATATCTGTAGTATTTGTCACAACATCCGACCAGTTCCTACAAACATCACAAAAAGTTCAATACATAAAACCCTAACCCTAATTTTCTTTAAAATATTGAAAAAAATACATAAATCATATACATATTTAGAGATGGAAATCAGTGAAGACGAGTTAAAAATTTCTAATTCTGGTCCCGTTTCAATTATGGATTCCAATAAAAATCAACTCGGATGTTTTTAAATCGGGATAATAAATCGTCCCGATTCAAAACCAAACGATTCGAGCTCCTGATCAGGAATCTTAGACCCCAAAAAAAATTCAGGATTTTAGATTGAAAAAATCATTATGAATCTCATAATAAATAATCTAAAATCTAAAATTCCGATCGGAATTCAGAATTTTGTACTATTCTATATATATCGATAGAATCATACCCCTTTAAAGAGTCGAATGTGAGCCCCACAGTGTACTTAGCTTCTTCAAGTGCCCAACTAAACCTCTTAATCTCATTGGCCGTGAATTTTCCATTATCGATAACACGAAGTTGTGAGGGTTTAATATCACAAAAAATTGGAATGAGCTTCTTCTAGTCTCCATTATAAGAGCAAGTTCATGAAGGCAAAATATAGATTCACATAAGTTGGTGAAAAACTGCAACACCAACTTTACAATTTCTAATGGCATTGTTGATGTTTTCAAATAATTTGTCACCGGGCTTCATGTTCTTGTTATCCAAGAATGGACTTACATTAAGCCGAGAAAAGATGATCATAAAGCAATGTGGCCACCGTTCTCTTTGTGTCGATTCCTCTGTGGTTTATGACACATCACATGGCTTTCTAACACGGCGTTGCAATTTATTATGATGATGATTTGTCGAAGAAATTGACGTTTAAATTCATGCTGCTGAACGATATTGCATGGTTTTTTTTTTTTTTTTTTTTTTTTATGATGAAGTGTGTTTTTTTTCTTTGGCTTCTTATTTATGACGTTTTGTGTGTATATATAGAAGTTTTGAGTGTGTTTTATTATTTGTTTCAATTCATTAATGGAACTTTTGTGGTGTGTTTCTAGGGTTTGATTTTGACGAGGAATGTGTTTAAGAGAATATTGAACATGAAGATTAAGCGTGTGTTTTTTATTTGAAGAAGAAATAATCTTGACCATATTTAGCTACTCTAGGTTCTGTCATTTTCTTTGGTAGACGTAAATCTTCCATGTATTAGACAATTACATAATCATGTTCGTTTAAGTAAAAAAAATTAAAATCTCAATATATGTATCGATTTCATTACACATAATATTAAATAAATCAGAATTTACGATTCAACGACAATTCCAACTTATAATTTCCTAAGCCTCCTAAGATCCTCAAAATTATTTGACTCTTTGAAACACGTTCTTTGACTCTCATAAACAGCCAAATAAACATAATTAATTTTATGACATGTAACATGGACCTCTTTTCATGATGAAATTTCTATTTTTCAAACCTATTGTTCGTTGGTCCGCCACTAATGTGAAAGAGAGTTTATATATTTTATTTAATTTCAACAAGCATTGCGTGCATATATACATGTATATATGTATATGTAGTTTCAAATAATTTGTGATTTTGAATATAACAAAATGTTGATCAAATAGTAATTAAAACTATATAATTTTGACTGTTAAGAAAAAAATATAAAAATAATTTTAAATATATAAATTCTATCTCATATACATTAAGACTTACAAATTCCTTTTATACAAGGCGCAAAGTGCCCTCTTTTCATTTCCTTTTATTCTGAATTAATATCTTTCTTCTTCTTTTTTTTTTGGTGAATTTGAGAATTTGTTTTTTTGTAAGTAAGATTAGAGTTCAAATGGAGAAAATTCCAAGTTCGTATGAAATACTTGGATTAAAAAGTAGTCAAAATTAAGATGGTTTATGTATAAAGTTCTTGGTTTGAAATACGGTAATCCTAGTAAGAGGTAGTAATAAATTATGAATGGCAAGATATATATATTTTATGAATAGTATTAATAATCTTTCTGTCACACTTTAGTCCAATAATGGTACTCTATTTTAAATGGCCATCTTCATTTATTATAAATATTGTTGAGAGTTTAATTTATTAGAGTAAAGAAGTTATGATTTTTTCCATAACGGTCCTGGATGGCTGAACTGAGAGTGAGTCACAACGAGATGTGAGAAGTTTGTTGGATATTTAAAAGTCATAGTCGAAGTCAAATAAAACGGGTCTGTTTGATTAGATGTGTTGATAGTGATTTTTCACTAAGAGTAAATTTAAATACCGATAAGGAGTATAATAAGGTTTGTACTTGGTCAAAAAAGGATGATGAAAAGTTTAAGGGACTAAAGAAACTGAAGTCAAAAGAGGGGCTCGGCCCCACTATATAGAGGAGTTCTCCCGATGACGAAACCTAATAATGACGAAGCAAGTTGATATATTGACCTGACCTAAAAAATGAGTGCTGGATTTGGGCTCGTTTGAGTGTTTGTGGAAGTCGACCCGAGGTGGTCATTATTTGTGAACCCGACCTAGTTTGAGAAGTCAGAAAATTTGACCGAGCATCATTCACCTCAGTATGCAGACCCGTGGAACGGAACTGGGATCACAATCTCTGCTTGAGGTCATGAGACGTAAGTCCTATTTAAAAGGATAAGCTTCTAGAAGACTAATGATGATTGTGGGAAAAACAACGGTTCTCACTGGAAGTAGCCCCTGCCAGCCGCCATAGAGCGGTGCAGTGGCAGAGCAGAGTCTGTTGGGGTTTTTAACAGTATTACCAAGAAACGCAGCAGAACTCAAAAATTCAAATTTTTTTCGATTTCAACATTTTTTCTGAGATAATTAAAATAAACTAATTTATTCTAATTACTCAATACTCAAAAATTCAATTTTACCCAAAATCCAGATTTTTTTCCAAATTGCCGTAGGACCCTAAAATTTATATTTTGATTATTTTAGTCATAATTGTCAATTATAAGATTAGATGATTTCTAATCACTATCAAAATGATTTATACATCTCATATACATCAAAATACAACTCATACATAAAAGCCCCAATTTTCTTCAAATTGCCGAGAGCTCCTAAGATTCTTGATTTTGTTCATTTTGGTCCTAATTAATTTGTCAAAACAAGCCTAGATGATTTCCATTCAATACCAAAATGATTTGTATATCTTATATACATCGAAACACACACATATATGAAAAGCCCCAATTTTGGTTTAGGTTAAACCTTACTTTTTTCAATTAATCAAATAATAAAATCACCAAAATTATTCAATACAACACTTTAATCTATCTCTACAACACCAACAAGTATCACCACTTTGAAACAACTCAAGAACAATTCTAGGTCATCAATGAGTGGCCTAACAACTCTAGATTGGTAACCAAGTCATCTAATGATTAAAAGAGAGCTTATTAACACTTAACAAGCTTATTTTAATTACATACATGCATACATCTTCCATTCAAACTCCAAACTTCTCAACACAAAACTAAAAGAGTAGAAAAATGTGAAGACAACATATATGTAGTTAAAAACAACATAAATATTTTTCCTATTAAAGAAAATTTGAAATTACTTACTAATCTTCAAGTTTTCTTTGAAAATCTTCTTAGCACTTCTCTTTTTCTCTCAAGTCTTTTGTTTTTGTGTTTTTGGAGCTTAACCTTTTTTTAAAAAAAGAAAAATATAACCTTTAAATACTTAGGGTTGGCCGAATTTTTGGCTTAGAAAAGGAAAAAATATATTTTCAATTTAATCAAATTAAAGAAGTCAAAATCAATTTTATAACTTTTTTCTTTAAATGCAAAAGTCAAACATTTACACTTTAATCATTTCCAAATTTAAATATCAACTTAGATATTTTTTATTTCAATTATTTTAACTATTTAACAATTAAATAATTAATAATTACTTAAATACAAATATCTTAATATATATATTATATTTATTTTAAATAATCTAAATACATATATATTAATGATATATGTCAAATATCATAATTTGACAATTAATTAATGTATATTGAATAAAATCATATATTAAATATAAATACACATTAATTAGGAAATGACTGAAAAATTCATATGCATGTATTTTTCTGTTTAACCGTTAAACGATTTATAAATAATTAATATTATTAATAATTGTTGCCCTAGTGCTCTACGAATATATTTCATTATGCGAGACTCTAATTTCAGGCATATCCGTCACGAAATCTAATTTCGTATCTATAATTTACCCACCCGTAAATTATAGTAAATTATGACGACCATAGATAAATTCGATGAACTATACAGGTCGATGTCATTGCATATGTATAATCCATATGTCACAAGTATCTAGACTATTTAGGAGATATAAATATAAAAGTCAAATCTCTATAGGTAAATCTCGTCGACATTTCTATTAGCAATCTCTTAATAACACTTAGAACTCACTTTTACAGTGTACCACGGGCCTATGAATTTAACAGATTGCTAATCTCATATTGAATACATATGCTCTATACACAGAGCTGACAAATCCTTTCTTGACACACACAGGATATCCTGAGGATCTATGTCCACACCCAACGAACAGGCGGAGGTATGACCTAAAAAAGTCGGTGACGTGACTGCCATCAAAATGTGGAGGATATCTCATATATCTACAATGGTATCTCAAGTCAAAGAATCAATATGTTACTCAATCCGAGAAGATTCTTATTGACGTTGGTGTACCATCCATTAAGAATATTCGGTGAGTCGTTCAGTATTTATCTGATATAAACACCTACATATCTATATGAGTCTTTGAGACTCATGGTCATTGAGAATCAACCATTAAAATCCAAAATTCCAATATACGACATGTACCGGTCTCAGTGGGTTTACTTAATGACCAAGTAATGTAAATCTTGACCAGAAACTGTTTAAATAATGATACTATTATGATACAACTCAATGTCAGTTGCGACGCTTTTACAACTATATCATAACTAATCATTCTAAGTTCAATTACGTATTTACCATATAAATAATAAGTTATATTAAAGAAACTGTTCATTTTATTCGTAATAAAATAATTACATAAGTATTTACAGGGAAATAAAAATAAAAATTGGTGCTCCGAGTACCAACCCTAACAAAATCTCTCACTTGCTCTAGTGCCAATATCGATTGTATCTCATACTCATCGACTCCACATGTTTATCAAATAACTTAGGAGGAATGGCCTTGGTAAGCTGGTCTACTACATTATCTTCACTTGGGACTTAGCACACGATAATGTCCCATTGCGACAGAATCTCTCAAATGATGTGATACTTCCATTCTACATGCTTCGATTTCTTATGCGCCATCGGTTCCTTTGCTTGCGCAATGGCTCCATTATTATCACAGTATAACGAAATCAGATTCTCGATACTTATGACAACTCTCAACTCTGTGATAAAGTTCTTAACCCAAAAAACTTCTTTTGCAACCTCAGAAGCTGTAATATATTCTGCCTCTGCGGTGGAATCAGTTATAGACCCCTGTTTGGAAATTTTCCAACAAACTACACCTCCATAAAGGTAAACGCGAATCCTGATGTAGATTTTCTATCATCAGGATCCGATTGGAAATTCGAATTCTTATGCCCATTAACTTATAGTTCATTTCCTCCACATATCAGAAACTTATGCTTAATACCCTTAAGATACTTTAGGATATGTTTAATGGTCATTACCTGGATTGGATTGATATCTAACCGCGAAGCTGATATTAGGCCTAGTACATAATATGGCATACATGATGCTGCCCAAACACGA
Organism: Zanthoxylum bungeanum; assembly: GCA_019454045.1. Taxonomy (NCBI): domain Eukaryota; kingdom Viridiplantae; phylum Streptophyta; class Magnoliopsida; order Sapindales; family Rutaceae; genus Zanthoxylum; species Zanthoxylum bungeanum. The sequence goes on along the minus strand of SKCR01038214.1, from coordinate 31,943 downwards.
AGCATAAGGTTGATTATATATTCTAATCTTCTCATCTTCTATTTGTGGACACATCTTCTTCGAAACATGAATGCCATAACTGAACGGTATATTTGTTGTCTTACGGTTACCAAAATTATACCATTCCAAGATTTTATCTATGTACGTTGATTGAGATAACCCAATAAGCTTCATTTCTCTATCTCTATAAAGTTTTATGCCTAGACATAAGAAGTTTCACCCAGGTCCTTCATAGAGAAATTCTTACATAGGTAAGCTTTAACGTCATGCATCATATCATTCCCAATGATCAGGATATTATCAACATAGAGAACTAAAAATATCACCATACTCCCACTGGAATTCTTATACACACAGGATTCTTTCGAACTCTTGAGAAAATCAGACAATTTGATTATTTCGTCGAATCGAAGATTCCAACTTCGCGAAGTTTGTTTAAGTCCATAAATTGACTTCTTAAGCTTACATACCATGTCCGAGTTTTCACTGGATACAAAATCTTACGACTTTTCCATATTGATTTCTTCGTCAAGAAATCTATTTAGAAAAGCCGTTTTGACATCCACCTGCCAAATCTCTTAACCATGATAAGTATTAATAGACAACAAAATCTTAATAGACTTTAGCATCGCAACTGGCAAAAAAGTTTCATCATAGTCGACACTAGGTCGCTGCGTGTAACCTTTAGCAGGTTTTAAACTTTCTGTCAGGTCTGCGCTTCCTCTTGTAAACCCATTTACAACCGATAGGAACAATTCTTTCAAGAAGTTGAACCAAGTCTCAAACATGATTCAGATGCGTAGAGTCTTACTCTGATTTCATGGCCTCTTGCCACTTCACGAAGCCGATGTCCAACATCGCTCATCTATAGGTATAAGGGTCAGGCTCTTCAATAATAGAACATCAAGGCTTTTTTCTTGTATCAAATACAAACGTTCAAGAGGTTTAGATACCCTTTTGACCTACGGAGTGTAGGTAATAAAGGTTATTCATCTACTTGAACTTCAGGTTCCTCCGTTGGTTTGTTGGACTCAGGTTGTACTTTATCAAGTTCAACATATCTATGATTACCTCCTTCAGACAAAAATTCTATCGCTAGAAATTTTATGAAGCGAGCTACGAATACATTTCGATGCTCGGTATCATCTAATAAATATCATTTTGTATTTGAAAGATATCCAACAAACCTAAACTTTTACCCTCGAGGTAAAAACGTATTTTGCTGAACCACCTCGACGTATGCATGACAGCCCCAAACCCTAATATAATTAAGATTTGGTTTCCTACCGGTCCATATCTCATACAGAGTTGTAGGAACAGCCGTAGAAGGATTTTTATTCAAAAGATGAGCAGCAGTTAAAAAAAACATAACCTTATAAGTAATAAGGAAAATCTGTAAAACTCAATATAGATCGGACCATATCCAATAATATATGATTTCTCCTATCTGACACTCCATTGTGTTATGGAGTACCCGGAAGAGTATATTGAGCGAGAATCTCATTCCTTTTTAAATAATTAGTGAACTCACCACGCATATATTCATCGATTAATTCGATCAAAGTCATTTAATATATTACCCAGTTTATTTTTCTACATCATTTCGGAATTCTTTGAACTTTTCAAAGGTTTCCAATTTATGTTTCATCAAATAAACATAACCGTACCGTGACACATCATCGGTAGAAGTAACAAAGTATGAAAAATCAATGTGAGCAGTCTGACTTATGGGACCACATACATCAGAATGTATGAGTTATAAAGTCAGTGGTTCGGTGTCCCACACCTGAAAATGAGGCTATGGTCATTTTACCCCAAATGCAAGATTCAAAAGTTGGATAGGGTTCAATGGGGATATCCTAAATCAAATCATTCCTAACCAATTGGGTTAGGCGCTCACGCCTATATGACCTAACCTCATATGTCAAAGTTCAGTATTATTTATTTCAGATAGTTTACGTTTATTCATCCTAGTATTCAAGATATCTCGAGAAGTATGCAAAATATAATGACCATGCTCATTTGGACACTCAAGAATTTGAATATTATTTCTGTCATATAAATACAAGAAACAATTATTAATATTTACATGATATCCCTCTGTATCTAATATAAAAAGTGATATAATATTAGCTACGCATCCCGGTCCAACATAATAGTCATTTAATAAAAAAGTCTCTCACTCAGTAAGGGAATCTCACATAATCTCACTGCAACCTCATCCAGAGAGTCACCATTCCCGAAACGAATTACAAATGTGAACAGGACAAGCAGAATCTAAAATCCAACTACATGTGACAGCTTCACAGGCTAAGGAGATATCAATAACAGGAAAAATAAAAGTATCTGATGTCGATGCACTTTCCTTTCTGATCTGGGCCAGATAGTCTAGACAATTCCTCTTCCAGTGCTCGATCTTGCTGCAGTGGTGGAATTTATCTTCAGAAGCTTTCTTCGGCTTCGCTATTTTACTATGCGGAGGAACATTGAAACCCTTCTTTTTTTGTCCATTCGTTTTCTTCTCATTCGACTTGGAGTGGGAAGAAACGGAAAATGAAGTGGGTTTCCGATGGTCGGCACTCTTTTTCTTAAATCCTCCTCCATCGTGAGAAGCATCCTATGCAACTCATGCTAAGAAAAATAAATCTCATTCATGTTAAAGTACATCACAAACTGGCTATATGACATCAGAAGCGAACCTAGAATGACACTTCATCCGAGAGTATCATTTAGAGGCAAATCAATTCGCCCCAATTGCTCGATCAGATCGATCAAATGAAGCACATGTGTGCTCACAGCCTGTCCTTCATCAAGTCTTGAATTGAACAATTTCATTGCAACTCTATGAACCAAGACCTGTTCTTGATTCATGAACGATTCTCGGAGTTGTGTCATCATACTATATGCGCCAAGCATTTTAAAATATTGCCTCTTGAGTTCCAAAGTCAGTGAACTGAGTATATATGATTTAACTATTAAATCATCGTCTTTCCATCTCTAGAAAGTCTCAAGTTCCTCCGGTGTCGCATCCTCAGATACAGCAAGGGGCAGAGGACCCTCTAACACATATCATATTTTCTCAGACCTGAGGACAATCCTCAAATCTAAGTCTCCGTTTGCGAAGTTCTCAGCACCTTTGAGCTTATTCGTATCAAGCATACAAGCGAAGAGTTTAGTTGAAGATGTCGTCATCGTAAATATATCATATAGATAACGAAAAACGATTAATAAATAAAACAGTTACATATAATATCATAAAGCATTAAATAGATCATGATTTTTTAATCTAAAAAATACCCCTCCATTATTTATTATAAAATTGTAATCCCCAAATAGAATATAAAATATTCAATAATCAAATTAAATATAATAGTGAAAAGTGGACCCATGAATATATTTCAGCTCACAGCTTTGGCACGTTCTCGCCTACGTATATTCATTAGGGAGACAACTCATTGTCAATCATTCACCAGTGACTCTTGAATTCTGGTCCTAATCGTTTCTCGTTGTGCCAGCTTTTGCAATTTCACAAACAGGCGTATCAAGGTTAAACTTGTCAATGATAAATTCAAGATACTTGCGTAATCTTGACAGCTTTGACAAGTTCAGGATTTTTGATTTCTCTTGAATTTACCTAATATCATATATTTATCCGGTACAAATAAATTCATATCGACTATATCCTCACAGTTTTGGAACGTTCTCGGATATAGTAATATAAATTTATTTATAAACCGTATTGACAAGACGGGCCAAAAACATACATCAAATACATATTAATTATTAAACCTTATTAATTAGGGATTTTCCGCAAAAAAATAAAATCATACACCTTTATTTTAATCAAATTAAACAAATCCATGCATGCATAAAGTAAAGATTGGATTAAATATCAAATATAAAGGCCTAATCATATCATTGGTTTAGAATCAGACTGGCTTTGATACCATTTTTGTTGGGTTTTTAACGGTATTATCGGGTAACGCAGCGGAACGTGAAAAATCAAAATTTTCTGATTTCAATAATTTTTCTTGGGTAATTAGAATAAACTAATTTATTCTAATTACTCAATACTCAAAAATTCAGTTTTGATCCAAAATCCAGAATTTTTTCCAAATTACCGTGGGACCCCCAAAGTTTATATTTTGATCATTTTACTCCTAATTTATTAAATACAAGATTAGGTGATTTCCAATCACTACCAAAATGATTTATACATCTCATATACATCAAAATACAACTCATACATAAAAGCCCCAATTTTCTTCAAATTGCCGAGAGCTCCCAAGATTCTTGATATTGTTCATTTTGGTCCTAATTTGTCAAAACAAGCTTAGATGATTTTCAATCAATATCAAAATTATTTGTATATCTTATATATATCAAAACACAACACATATATGAAAAGCCCCAATTTAGGTTTAGGTTAAAACCTTAATTTTTCCAATTAATCAAATTAACAAAATTAACCAAAATTAATTCAATACAATACTTTAATCTAATCTTTATAACACCAAACAAGTCTCTCCCCACTTTGAAACAACTCAAGAAAATTCTAGGTCATCAATGAGTGTCCAAACAACTCTAGAATGACAATCAAGTCATCTAATGACTAAAATAGAGCTTATTAATACTTAACAAGCTTACTTTAATTACAGACATGCATACATATTTCATTCAAGCTTCCAAACTTCTCAACACAAAACTAAAAGAGTAGAAAAACATGAAGACAATATATATTGTAGTTAAGAACAATAGAAACATTTTTCCTATTAAAGAAAGTTGAAATTACTTACTAATCTTCAAGTTTTCTTTGAAAAAATCTTCTTAGCACTTCTTTTTTTTTTCTCTTAAGTCTTTTTGTTTTTGTGTTTTTGGAGGCTTAATATTTGCTAAGAAAAATGAAAAAACATAACCCTTAAATATTTAGAGTTGGCTTAATTTTTTGCTTAGAAAAGGAAAAAAATATTTTCCAACTTAATCAAATTAAAGAAGTTAAAATCAATTTGATAACCTTTTTTATTTAAATGCAAAAGTCAAACATTTACACTTTAATCATTTCCAAATTTAAATATCAACTTAGATATTTTTTTATTTCAATTACTTTAATTATTTAACAATTAAATAATTAAATAATTACTTAAATACAAATATCTAAATATTTGTATTATATTTATTTTAAATAATCCAAATACATTTATATTAATGATATATGTCAAATATCATAATTTGGCAATTAATTAATGTGTATTTAATAAAATCATATATTAAATACAAATACACATTAATTAGGAAATGACCGAAAAATCCATATGCATGTATTTTTCCGTTTAACCGTTAAAAGATTTATAAATAATCAATATTATTCAAAACCGTTGCTTTAGTTCTCTATGAATATATTTCATTATATGAGACTCTCTAAATTCATGCATATCCGTCACGAAATTCAATTTCATGTCCATAATTTACCCACCCGTAAATTATGATGATCACAGATAAACTCGCTGAACTATACAGGTCGAGGTCATTGCATACGTATAATCCCTCTATCACATGTATCCAGATTATTCCAGAGATATAATGATATATATATATATATATATATATATATATATGTGTCAAATCTCTATAATTATAATCTCGTCGGCGTTTTTATTAGCAATTTCTTAATAACACTTAGAATCACTTCTAAAGTGTACCACGGGCCCATGGATTTAATAGATAACTAATCCCATATTGAATACATATACTCTGTACACAGAGCTGACGAATTATTTCCTGACACACACAGGATTTCCCGAGGATCTGTCCATACCCAACGAACAGGCGGCAGTCTGACCTAAAAAGGTCGGTGACGTAAATGTCATCAAAGTGTGGAGGATATCTCATATATTCATAGTAGTATCTCAAGTCAAAGAATTATTATACTACTCAACCCAAAAAGATTTTTATTGACGTTGGTGTACCATCCATTAAGAATCTTCGATGAGACATTCAGTTTTTATCTGATATAAACACATACATGTCTATACGAGTCTCCGAGACTCATGGTTCATTTAGAATCAACCATTGAAATCCAAGATTCCAATATACGACATATATCGGTCTCAGCGGGTTTACTTACAGGCCAAGTAATGTAAAGATTGACCAGGAATTGTTTAAGTAATGATACTGTTATGATACAACTATGTCAGTTGCGACGTTTTTACAACTGTATCATAATTAATCATTCTAAGGTCAATTACGTTTTTACCATATAAAGAAGTAATTATATTAAAGAAACTGTTCATTTTATTCATAATAAAATATTTACATAAGTTTTTACATGGAAATAAAAATAGAAATTAGTGCTCCGAGCACCAACCTTAACAGAGCCGCCGCAGGCCGCCATAGGCCGGTGCAGTGAAAGTGAAAAATGGGTAATCTGAATGGTCGAATTGTAGGTAGTTTAGGGGAGTTGTGATGACAATGATGAAAATGTGACATGAGCTGACATCATAAGCAGTGGAATAGTGAATTGGGAAGCCTATTTAAAGGGGTTGAAGATTCAGATTCAATGGAGAGATTTTGGTTAGCAATTCATGCATCACGAGCTTCTAAACTAGTGATAAAGATAGAAAGTTGGTCAGTCACTTAACCAAGTGAAAGACTAGTCACGGATTAATGTAAGACTCGAGGTGTTATACACTTTTTGTAAGCACATTGTCCAGTAGCGGAGCCATGGATTCAACACAGGAGGGGCTAAGTTAAAAAGTTCAACAAAAAAAAGTACCAAAATTTTGAACTTCATTGATATATTTTCATTCAATACATTTACAATTGTCCTCGACGAGCTTTCATAGTTGAAAACGTTGGATAATTACTTCATTATCAATATTACAAAAAATATCATTTTCTATGTATACTACTAGACTATCATTCAACCATTGATCTCCCATCCGATTTCGCAATCAATTTTTCACAAAATACATAGTTGAAAATGATATTTCCACTGTAGTTGTGGCAACCGGTAATATCAATACTAATGTCACCAATAAATAAACTAATGGAAACATTTTATCTTTTCCAGTTTCAAACATTCTTCTTGCAAGCTCACCAATCCCTTTCAATCTTGAAAAATCATTATCAGAACCAACATCCATAATATAAACTTCAAGCTGAATTTCAAGTGTCATGAGATCCATTGAAGAAAAATCATTTGGATAAAATTCAGCAAGGCGCAGTAGTTTATGTTTATCAAAAGCTGCAAACGAGTCATTTGGGCATAGACATGCCAAACAAAGGAGCCACTCAATGTTCGTCTCATTGAAGCGGTTGTTTAATTCTTGAAGTTGCAAGTCCAAAACTGCATAAAATAACTCAATACGAAAACGATGTGTATTTGTGATATTTTGACCCTTGCGTTGTGATCTCTCATTAGTCAAAAAAATATCATCCATATTAGGAAGATCAATGTCATGATTCTCACAATATGAAGAAACTTCACCAAGTAAAGAGTCTCATCCATTCTCTCTCATGTTTTGCAAGTTTCGCCTATACACTCCAATTAATTTCATGGCATTCACAATGTCTTGGTCTTTTTTTTGTAATGCTTGGGATAACTCATATGCAAATCCAAGTATTCTTTTCATCAAGAATAAGCTAAAAATAAACTCAAATGAATGCATGAATTTCAGTAATGTTGTAACTTGAAATCTTTGTTCAGAATTTCCCTCATTCGAAATAATTTCAAGCATATTAGTAATAGATGAAAACATACTAATTATGCTTAATAACGTACCATAATGTGAGCCCCAACGTGTATCAGCAGGACGTTTCAAAGTTATTTCTTGATTTAAACCTCGTCCACTTGAAATCTCATAATTATTAAGTGCTTCAATGACTGCACGAGCATGTTATTCTTGAAGAATATCACGACGTTTTGCTGAAGCTCCAACAACATTGACTAACATAGTAATTAAATTGAAGAGAGAATTAACGTTTAAGAACCAATTGAAGTTGATGGGCAAAACAATGAATAAAATAAGCACATTTATTATCCTCCAAAATGAGTGCTTTAAGGCCATTGAACTCGCCTCGCATATTACTAGCTCCATCATACCCTTGCCCACGCAGCCTAGACATACTTAATCCATGCCTAGAAAATAGCTTGTCAAGTGCTTATTTTAGTGAAAGAGCTATAGTACTAGTAACATGTTCAATACCGATAAAACGCTCAACCACATAGCCATTTTTATCCACATAACGCAAAACATCCATTTTTTCCTTTGATGATATATCACGGACTCATCAACAAGAATAGAAAACAAAACATCACCCATCTCTCTAATAATAATATTGGTAGTTTCAACTGAAACACAAGTTACAATATCTTTCTGAATCTCATTTGATGTCAACTGAAGATTTCTAGGAGCATTTTCAAAAGTAATAGCATTAATGTCCTCGTTATGGTCAGCAAGGAAATGTAGAAGCTCAAGAAAGTTACCTTGATTATTTGAATCTTTAGACTTATCATGCCCACGAAATGCAAGTCCTTGTTTTAACAGAAATCTAACACAATCAATAGTAGCATTCAAATTGGCTCGATATTCACTTTGAGTTTTTTTCTGAATGTTTTGAGAAAGCTATTTCAATATGCTGCTTCTGATTCATAACGCTTCACAATCATGTCTAGCTTTATTATGAGCACTATTGATATCTCCCTCATGTTCAATAATTTTTTCTTTCTTCTTCCAATTCTTAAATCCTTGACCAACAAATATATCACCACCACTTTGTTTACCATTCTATTCTTTAAAAAGATAACAAAAAAGACAAAATGCAGCATGTTTTTCTATGTTGTATTCCAACCAATAGCCAAAATTTTCAAACCAAGTTGAGACAAACCGCCGTTTTTGATTTCCAAAATTTGATAATTTAAAGTTGTGATTTTTAGGTTGAACATGACCCTTTTTGTATGTACGCTCTTCGGACTTCATCTCGGATATTATGACTATAATAAGAGATTTGAGGTCTTAATCCAGGATCTGTAGTAAGATCTTGTAAATTAACTTCTACATCTTCACTTGAACAATACATAGTTTTCTTCGGAGAAGATTGTAATGTTGATTTTCTTTTAAAATATTTCTCCATAACTATATCAAATAAACAAAAGAATAATTCAGTTTCTTATAAGAAAAACTATTGAAAAAACATAAAGGAATCAACAATTAACAATCATAAAAATAAATAACAACAATACAACATCAATCCCCAAAACCAACAAGACTGCAAGACACACACAGCTGACAGCTGAACAACAACTTAGATAACAATTAGCAAAGCAAGTGTAGCAGTAAGCTGTAAGCAGTTGAATCTCAGACAACATAAATGCGTAATGGAAACCCAATTTCGTATTAGCAAATAGCAACACATGGTAAATCCAAAACCCTAACTCCCTAAGCTACCCTACCCATGCCATCAAATTAACAAATGTACAAAATAAACACAACTCATTAACGATTAATCCATTTCAAGCATCAAATTGAAAAAAAAAGATATTTGCATAAAATTTGCATTCGAAAATGGGTTTTTATTAGGGTTTAAGTCTGTGATTGTAGTAAATAGTAATGATGATTAACAAAAAAAAAAAAGAGAAAGAAAGATACATGTGCTTCAACTTTCTTCTTCAGTCACGACTCACGTGCTTGCTGTGAAGATGAAGGAAAAAAAAACAGGGGCTGGTAGATTTCAGTTTTGAAAAAATAATAATTTTTTTTCTTATGGTTGGTAAATTTTTTTGGGCTACAGCCCCTGCTGGGCCCAACATGCCTCCGCCCCTGACATTGTCATTCTTGTAGTTCAGGTCGGTATTGAACTCGAGCAGTAATATAATACCATATGTCTCTCGTTGACGTAAGTTGAAGCTACTCTCCGTCAAACCACATAAATCATTGTCTCTGTGATTATCTGTCTGCTTGTTAAGTTTGGTTTGATTCCCTACTAACCAAATAAATTCACTGTTGAGGGAGGTTTGTTCGAGCGGTTAATTTATAATATTATCATTGGAACGAAAAATGACCCTAAGCAAGATGTTTAGTAATTGTGGTTTTACATTATAGATATGTGGCCCTGCGGGTTTAACTACCAAGGTTTTAATAAGATTTGTATCTTATATTACATTTAAAACACTCTCGATGAAGTCTATTTGGCATATGATTTAAGTAAATCCTTGGATACTAACTTAGTTGATATGTGAGGACTTTAATGTTTCGCTCCTCCCTAAAAGTTATTTATTAAAAAGAAAAATATATCTCTATCATTTTTTATAAATATTTGCAGTTATAGCTTGAAAGTTAAAAGTGATTTTATTATTTTATAATTTTGATGAAAATCACACATAAATCATCTTTACTTTAGCCTCCAAGAGTATGATTTGGTGGCAAATAGTTTAGTACTTGATTGTGAGATTCTAGGTTCGAGATTAGAGAGTCCAATTTTTGTAAGTGTCTGGGAAAGTCGGTGATTTTATTTACTCCACTTAAATCCAGGTTAGGTGATTTGACGGTAAAATTTTCAACATTTTCAAAAAAAAAAAAACATATTTACTTTAAAAAAAAAAAAATATTGATTAAATTAATAAAGCAATTTAAAAGGACAAGCCTATAATATGAGTATCATTTAAAAACCGTGTATGTTTAGGCGTGGACTCTAGACTTGGACCTACTCTTAAAGTGGGAGTGAGTGAGTCCTGGGTTAGGGCTAATCTCAGGTGTTGAGTGGCCCAGGATGGGCCTTAAGAAGACCTTCTTCTTTTTTTTCTTTTTCTTTTTTTGAAAGAGGCCTTAAGAAGACTTAAGAAGAGCCGATTAAAAATTCAAAAAATAATAATAAGGGAATTAGTCTTTAAAACGCGATAATTTAAAATTGAAACCTAACCATTGTCGATTAAATTTTCGATATTATCAAATTGCCATTCCTACATCAAACTATTTGTCAAGTTTAGTTTAAATCTTTGTTCCCACTACAAACGAGATCTACACACACTTGCACATACATATTTATAAAATATGTATTAAGCTTGTATTGATTTCACCTATAAGTAGTTGAGGTGTTAAGGCTTCTACAAGACTAGAACTGAATTCAATTGTAGTAATATTAATTTGATGTCCGTCTTCTAAAGGAGTGTGGTTTGGTGGAAAATGGCTTAGCATTGATTATCTGGTTATGAATTCGAGTTTATGGGTGTATTTTTCTAGGAGTCTGGATCAGATCGGCTGAGTGTTTTACCAACTCCGCTTAAACTCGAGTATGATGATTTGATGGTGGGGTTTCTAATATTTCCAAATTAATAATAATATTGGATGCCCTTTTGTTGCTGTTGATTGTTGTCTGTTGAATGATCATCTTTCGCTTAAATGCTAATAGTAGTAGTTGAAACTTCATAATCAATGATTATGTGAAAAATTAATGGACACAGAGACACATCGGGTGTTTTGTAATCATCGTTGTAGACAAAATGTCACAGAATATCCAGCTAATGTAAGTTTAATAGTTTGTTTATTTTTGTGTGATCATAAGCTTTTTTACCTTATCCACATAATTGACACTAAAAAAATCCATGCCGACACATTTTATTTTCCTTGCTTTATTTGCTTGGTTTGGTTTTTCCCTTGTTCATGAGTCATTATCCAATGCTTGAACTAATTTCAAACTTGATTGATATATTTGATTTGCAAATGATTAGTCATATTTAATAAATTATGAAACTTTATACATGATTTTTAGCAATTGATCAGTAATCAAAATTATTGCTCCTGAATAAAATTTCTGTTAGTGGTAATGGAATCGAGATAGATTTTTTTTTAGACATAAAATATAGTAAATGTATTATTAATATTTGTGTTCGATTCGCTTTATCTATTAATATAAAAAATTATATATGTATTCGGCTTTAATGTACTGGCCCATGAATAACCGTATCTTGTCCGTCCAACTAAAAAATATAGAAAATTATACACATATTCAATCTTAATACACCGGTCCCACAGGCTCTATCATTGAGTGGATTTTTTCCATCTCTACTAGCGAGTGAGTGTCAAAAATAATTTATAAGCTTTGGATTCTCGTAATTTAGTAGGAGCAATTTTAAAGAACAATATCTACTCTGTTGTTACTTGTTACACATAGATAATTTCAATTGATATCAAAATCATGCTGCGACCCAACATGTAAGAGTGGCAATGGGCCGGGTCGAGCCTGAGCTTTGATAAGCCTGGCCCGAGCCCGGTAAGAACAATAAAAGCCCGGGCCGGCCCGAATCAGGCCAGGGCTTTATCCGGCCCATTTTTTAAAAAAAAAATTAAAAAACATACAAATACAAAATACATTCACACTATATACAAATACAATTCATAAATAAATCAAAAGTTTCATAGATAAATCAACAATTTCAATGCTACAAACATATTAAATATATATATATATTGTGTTTTTTTTTGTTTAAGCTCAGGTCAGGCCGGGCCCGAGCCCGAGCCGGACTTTTGAGTGTAGGGCCCAATCCGAATTTTTTTTACCATGGGCTGGACCAAAGCCCGGACGTGCCGGACCGAGCGATTTTTCTGCCACCCTTACTAACATGTGAATAAATATGTATTATCATTTCTACTTGATCACCAACATTGTGGTATTGATAAAAGCAAGCTTTGCCTCAACCAAAAGGCACATAAAACTTGTGAAGTGCCTGAAAATTGAAGTTAAAGAACACTTTTCATGATTTTGGAGGTAAAGTAATAATTTTACAGACGGTGGATGCAAGATTTATATAGCAGTTAATAATAACTTGATGGGGCTTCATGAACAGCTTTCCACAGCAACTTACAATAATTGAAATCTAAATTATTGCCTTATCTTGTGTTGAAACTTAAACAAGTACATTATGATATAAGTAGAAGTAAATTATAAGCAAAATCATTATGTTATGTTCCTCCAAAAGTGAGTTGAATCCTCTATAATTCCATGTCTGTTGAAAGAAAGCTATTTTTGAACCAACAATTAAGCTTAATTAAGGTCCCTGTCTCATAATTATACACACTTTATTGGTCTATGATTGTTACAATTTTATAGATATTTATAATATGAAATTTATCGGAAAACCGGATAAATACAAATTTATAATAAGTTTATTCTCTCTAATATCCGAGAGATATCTACTCATATATTTATATTCTTATGGATAATGAAACTTTAAACCTATAGAGACACGAATTCATGTGAACGTGTGTACTATTGAATCACAAATCAATCTATTACGAGTCCATGATCACTTTATATGTAAATAGAAATTATTAAGAAAATCAGAAGCATAGATACCACCCAATGTGGAATGATATTTACTGATTTATCATCATGAGATCTTTGCCTTTGCTCTAAATAGTAGCTGGCTTAGCTTCAATCAAATTAAACAAAAATGGCATGCATATAAAAGTTTTTTTGTACTTTAATAAATAATATGCTTATAATTTAGTTAGAAGCTAAAAAGACAAAATTAACAAGTTTAAAAGTTTTTAGTGATTGATTGATTTCACACAAGTCTATACCACTTTAATGATCTACAATTAAATTATAATAAATTTTCTCCGTATGAATATTGTATATATATATTTTTTTGTTTGGTATTGTTACAATGTCATGCAGATAAGAATGTTAATGGGTTGAGTCGAGACTGTACTTGACCATAATGTTGTTTGAGCTAGGTTTTTCAAAAAAAGAATTTTTATTTTTTTGGAAAAAAAAAATACTTTTTTGAATTTTTAATACTTAAAAATGGAAAAAAAAAAATTAAGAATTTCAGTGTTTTTTCAAATTGGACCTTAAAATTTTAATTATAATATATTTATTTAGAATTAAAAATTAATTTATATAATTTAAAAATATTTTTTTATTAACAAAAATCGAACCCAGATCGGGTTAGGGCTTTTTTTGCTAAAATCCGACCTGCGTCCAGACTCTAAAAAATCCACTTCGAGTTGAGCCGGGCTTGATCAAATGAGGCATATTCGAGCTTTTTTACAACCCACGTGAGTGAAGAACTATAAATTTCAATATTTTTTTTCCTATCAAGATCTTACCATCTCAAAAAAAAAAAAAAAAAAAATAAGCGTTTTTAATTACAATTTTATTAATTTGTTTTAATCTTGATTGGTATTCATCACCATTTATGGGTATTTTTAGTGTTATATTTTTATCCGTTAGTATTTTTTTTTCTTTTTTTTTTTGATTATTATTGTAATGACAATTTTCTTCTGCCACAAGTGAGGTTTCTATATAATAAATGATTTTAATGAGAGGGTAAAGGATTATTAAAGTTAGAGGTGCCATTCTAGTTGAGATGTCTAACTTTTTTTTTGATACTCAATCATTACATCTTCTTTAAAAAAATATATATTATTTGATATAATAGAAGTAAGAGTTATTATAAAAACTACACCACATTATCAACAGAAAATATCTATAGGTGGGAAAAAAAATAGTCGATAAACACATTTTCGCTAAATATAAAATATTTATTGAGAAATGGTGTAAATTAGTGACAAAATTATGCCAACTACCGACGGAATTGTGTCAACCATGTTCTCGATAATTTATCACCAAGTCGAGGATTCAACTCTTAGAATAGAATATGGGTAGTTGGGTACCATCATCAAGGCTAATGATTTTTTATTTTTTTTTTAGGGTAAACTAATATAAAAAATCATATATATTTAATAAAAAAATATTATTATTAACTATAATTAATATACATTTAATAATAATAATAATAATATCTAATAATGATGTACGAATGAAAATTTTCATCGGTAATTATTGATATTAGTAATAAATTAATTCATTAAACACAATTACACAAATACGTCGGAATATTTCTAAAAAGTGACAATACCTTTAGCAACGGATTACTTCTGTGGGTATATTTAATAACTAATTCATCGATATTTTGTTTATAATACACAACACCGTAAATTGACATATATTTAGTGATGAATATTTTCGTCGCTAATTACCAATAGATTTTCATCATAAATTTATTGCTATTTTTTAAATAACTATCAGTTTCGGTAAATTGACAGTTTCTTATAGTGGATAACATGATATCTGTTGGAAAAAAAAAAGCTTAAAATAATAGCATGGTTGGCTATTTTGAAGCTCAATTTAATCAAGACTCAATTATGGAAATGATGAGCTATTAAGCATTTCAGATTCTCCTTCACGAGTACTTCGGAATGTTACGCTCAAAATGATACTCGGGTGAATAAGAATTTGTCTCACAAAGTGCACCCATTGAGAAGAGAAAATAAAAGAATAATCTCACATCTATTATATGACAAAATCAAATAGTGCTTATATATAGATACTAGTTTATGGTGTGGTAAGATCTTATGGATAGAGACTCTCTCTACACGTGCGCCTACATGGGTATAATCACGGCCCGATTATGGGATGACTAGCCTTAATCCAATATACGCCCACACATCATGCGTATAAGAATGTGACCCAAATCGAATTAGGCTCACTTGAGCCTCGTTTTTGCTAAAATCTCTTTTAAATTTTCATGATCTTTCATTTGCTGTAACAGCAACAACCATTATGTTCAGAATTAATTCTGAATTTGAAGCTAAATCAATTCCTATAGTTATGGAATGACAAAAGTTTTTTTATTTATTTAAATCAATTTTGTTGTTGTCTTATATTTTTAGAATGACTTGGTTCTTTTTATTTTTTTCTTAAACTTTTTCTTTCTTAATAATCAAAATCACATTTTTTTATATATTATTTTATTATCATTTTGACATTATTTTATACCATTATCAATTCTCTTACCCATAAACGGATATGTTAGGAATGTTAACTTGGAGAAGATAGATTCTTTGGGTTTCACTCTTTGTAGGGTTGAAAATCTAACATCTTTCCTGTGGTTAGCATTTAGCAACACTAGAAACTAACATTATTCTTTTCCCATTACCTCACTCAACCACTCCACTCCAATCAAAACTGTATGTCAAAAATTGAAAGTGCCAACGAAGCAATGAAGCAAATCAAGAAACGACCACTCAACCAACAACAATACCAACAGTAAGAGATGGTCTCGATACAAACAGTCGGTTGAGTCTCAAAATTAACTTAAGATTAATATATTTGAATGTAGAGAAATTTTAATTTTAATATATAATATGATTGATATATTTTTATCTTATAAAAAAAAAAATCAACCATAAGTAATTAACATTACATAGCAGTAACAGTCACGTTCTGTCGAAGCAAAATTTGTCAGAATCAAAATTTACCTTAGATTTGTCATCTCAATCTCAAGGACCCACATGCAAAAAAAGTATCTTCAAATTCATCCCTCTGATCCGCAAACTCTAACTCCCATGTGCATGTGTCACTTACATTCTCTCTCTCTGTCACTGTGTCATGTCCGAAAGTTGACACTTTTTTTCCTGCACATCACCTTGGAAACATTTCCCTTGAGAAACTGCACCAAGTAAAGACTCTCTGTGTCTCTATGGACTCACGAACTCGTCTTGATTATGCTCTCTTTCAACTAACCCCGACTAGAACCAGGTACTGTTGTTGTTACGTTTTAGAGATGTTAGTTATTTTGTTATTTATTTATTTTTTTTATTGCTGATGTGTTTGTTTGTTTGTTTGTTGTTTTTGAAGATGTGATCTGGTGATATTTGCTGGGGATTTGAGTGAGAAATTGGCATCTGGGCTTTTGGAACCGTTTGTTTTGCATTTAAATTCTGCAAAAGATCAGATTTCTAAAGGTGGGTATTCGATTACTCTTCGTCCAGTGGGCTCATCATCAGCTGCCTCTTGGTTCACTAAAGCTACTTTGCAAAGGTATAATTCTCCTCAAATAATACTATTTTCCAAGTGGATTTTGGCTTTAGATTAGTTCTTGCATTTGAGTTTCGGACTTGGATTCGGTGCTCAACTGATCTTTGTCTTGAGTTTTTTTATATGCAACTAAATCTTACGCACGCGTGGCAGATTATAAAAAACTGAGCACTGGATCTAAATTCTTGAGTTTGTGCCCAAAAGAAAAATTAAATAAGATTTTAAGTAGTTATTTGGTTATATGTTGGGATTGTGTAGAAATTTTGTGACATTTTGAAAGTTTTGAATTTATGTTGTGCCTTTTATGAATGTGACTAATTAATTAGAAATTAAAACTTTGAAATTTCAGAAAATCTGACACTTTCTTAAGAAATTGAGTTTTAATAGGGTCCTTGAGTTGCCTGTGAATTCACTACTACAAACCAATGATATATGGATTGTAGTACTGTAAGATTGATACTTTATAACCAGGTCATGATAATTTTCGCTCTGAATTATGTCTTGTATACAGATTTGTGAGATTTGTTAGCACACCAGAAGTTCTTGAGAGATTTGTTTCAGTGGAGAGGGAAATAGTACAGATTGAGAATGAACTGTTGAATGCTGTTGCGGCAACAGAGGGAGAAGGTATGGTTGCAGCTAATTTCATCTGCTAAATTACTTGTGTTTTCATCTCTTGGACCTTTTTTTTTTTCATTTCAAAGTTAAGATATGAAAATCATTTCAGTTGGGATATTGCATACAGGAGTGGCTAAGAACTAATTGCAATACTTTTTTGGTAATTTAGTGAAGTATATGCAATAAAAAACCTGTGATGACCACGATAAAAGTAATATGTTTTCATTCAAACATGGTTATGATGAAGGTTGGTATAAGTCGTAGATCTAAGTCTTGACTCTTGGGACTCATTGTTATTCATGGTTTTCTTCTTTTGATGATGAATAATTCTGACCCAAATGTGGGGTGGGGAGGAGAATAGCTATAAAGCATAATCTTTTTATCGACGTTTCATCATTACACAGATGTTCCAGAATTTGCATTAAAGTTTTCCCCTTTATACTAAGTCTAGATGAAGTTTCCTTCACCAGTAGCTGTAGATTGCTGCAGTGTACTTGTAATTCTGTGAGCTAACGTTTATTTAACTGGAAACATGTCAGCAACTGCTGGGAATTTCCAGAAGTCAATTGCATCATCTAAGGTAAGTCATCATGTAAAATACATTGTTTTTTATTTTTTTTTCCTCGAAATCTCCCACCATAACTTTTTGCCATTGTGATGCTGCATTTTAGTTGAAAGGTGAATACAATGGAGCTAGCCATGATGTGCGTGAAGAAAATTCCAAGTAAATCATCTTGCTTTGCTGTTGGCTGTATCTGGTGCCAATATGTTCTTTATTTCTGCATTTATATTATCATGCATTGATTGTTCAGCCGGGGATGATGTCATGATGAACAGGATTCGTCTTCAGCACGTTTTGGAATCTAGGAAGGCAATGCTCTGCAAAGAGCAAGCAATGGCTTATGCTCGTGCTTTAGTTGCTGGATTTGAACCAGACTATATAGAGGATCTTATGTATTTTGCTGATGCTTTTGGAGCTTCACGTTTGAGGTATGAAAGAAAATCTAAATGATTCCGATAAAAGCTATATTTCCTGATTTGGTGAAATTAAATTGGGGGGTTGTTAAATTACAATCTCATGTTGCAGTCCTAAAAAATAGTTGCAGAGTATTCACATCATTTCAGATTATTGTTCTCAAACCTTTTCATAAGTTTTAAATTATATCTATCCTGTCATGTCTAGGGAAGCATGCATATATTTCATGGAGTTGTGCAAGAAAAAGAATGAAGATGCTCTTTGGATGGATGAAATAGCTGCGATGCAGGCTTGCTCTCGGCCAACATTGCCTTACCTTGCAACATCTGGAATCGTACTTGCTGGTGAAGATAATGATCCTAGTGGGAAACAGAATGGATCAGTGGATGCATCTGATACAACCACAAGTCATGGAAGCTTGGACACAAAACATGGTATGGATGGATATTTTAGTTTCTTCTTACCATGATTTTTCTATTTGACCAGCGTCAGCAAAGATACTATAACAATTTGATGTAAATGACCTGTCTGATATAATAGTCCAAACCAATTCTGCTATGATCATATTCCAACTGGTCCAGGCATCACAAGTCATGCACACAAAATATGCTCTATTTTCGAAACGTCCTTTAGTTTGTTTCTGATGAAGCAACAATAGTGTGGTTAAGAGCATGAACTAGAATCATGTTTTTACAAAGAGTTTTAATAAATATGAGACCTTGGACCAATGCACTCGGAACTTTTAATTGGTTCAAGACTGAGCACTTCCATCTATAGCATTTAATTTTCAATCAGTGTATGTTATCTATGAACTGAATGGTACTGAATACATGTTCTTGATCAGAATAGGAATTTATGTTCTTGCCTTTGTTAAAGTTTTCAAGGGTTTCCAATTTTTATCTCAATGCACGCTACATAGACACTAATGTAGACAGCCAGTCCAGCGGACAACTAGTTTATCTTTGACGTTGACAAATATTTTTTTGCAGATGTGCAGATTCCAACAGATGCCAAAGCACAAGTGTCATGGCCAAACCATCTTCCTCAGTACATGTACAATTTTCAAGGTCCTGCAATGCAACAGGTGCCCCAATATCAAGGTTATCAGTTTCCAGGTATGCCGGTTGCCCCTCCATATTATCTAGGGAACATGCGATGGCCTCCAAATGCAGAAGATTCTAGTCTTGCTCATGATTGGGAGCCAGATGATCGAAGAAATCATAAATCATCTTCCAAGCATAAGAAGAAACCTTCTCGTAAAAGTAGGGAAACTTCAAAAGAAAATGAATCCACTGAACCTAGTGATTCAGGCTCTGAGAGTGAATCAAATGATGAGCATTCTTTGATGGAGAAAATGAATAAGAAAAAGCATGGGAAAAAGTCCTCAAGAAAGGTGGTTATCCGCAATATCAATTACATTACTTCTAAAAGGGATGGAGAAAGGGGTAGCTGTTCTGAGGATGAGGATGAATATTTTGATGGAAATTTCCTAAAGGAGCAGGTAGAGGAAGCTGTTGGGTCATTGGAAAAACAACATAAACCATCCTCACGCCATCGCAGAAAACAAGATGGTGCCAAGCACCGTAATGGCTCAGATGGCGTGCCTGATCAGGAAATTAAGAATGCAGCTGTAAGTGATAAGGGTGGAGTGAAAAGAAATGACGACTGGGATATTTTCCAGAATCTTCTCATGAAAGATGATGATATAAGTTCTTTCAGAATGGAACCACACCCTGTTAATTCTGAGGGAAGATTCCCCCTTAACATTGAGTCTGAACAGGTAAAGAAAAAAAGAGATATTGCAAGTGATGCCTTTGTAGCAACGAAGGCAAATACAGGTAATGAAGGTGAAACTCGTTTTGAAAACTTTGATGTAGGCGAAAATGTCCGCCCAGTTGTTAAGAAAAGGGATAACACATATGAGGAGTTGTTATTTTCACAAAAAAATGAGAATCAAGGGAATTATCCGCAAGCAGCTCTTTCTGATTTTTCCACTGCAACGAAGATCAAAAGTCAACATGGAGATTGGATCATTGGAACCAAACCAGATAGATCGGAAAATCATGATGGAAGCTTGAGTTTCAAAACATTTGATGGAGATTACACTTCGTCATTAGCTGGAGGCAGATTATACAATGAGAAAAATAATAAAGATGTTCTAGGTGATGACTCTTTCATGATCCAAGGCCGACCACTAGTAGATGATCAATCTGATTCTATTACAAGGACGGACATTATTGGGGCTACTCTTTATGAAACGGAAGCACCGGAAATCTCGCACAGTAAGCAAGAAGCCTTTAATGCTCATGAGCCAGATGATCTCTACATGGTGCTTGGACGTGATTCAGCTACAGAGCAGGCTGCAGCATCTTGGACTCCAGAAATGGATTATGGAACTAACATTGTATTGACCAAATCCAATGAGAAGAACTCTAATGTTGAAACCTCTGTTAGTGTTGATGATACACTTCCTTCTAATGGTAATGGTAACAACGCTAAAAATAAAGGACCTCCCGGGTCAAGAGTTTCAAGTAAAGATGCAAGGTCTAAAGTTTTAAACAGTTCCCTTGGCAAGAACAAATCCGACATCAATTCAAGGAGCAAGAAATCATCCGCTGGAAGCAGGCCCACAGTTCTGAAGAGTAAACTTGAGAAGGTAATGAAATTTAAGCGCCAGTTGTATCCTGACATATTTTTATTGTTTTCAATTGTTTCATTTAACACATGCAAATTTTCATTGCATGTTGTTCAACTATTTGTTACATATTCTTGATTTATATCTCTTCCCCCTCTCTCTCACGTACAAGATAAACACACTTACTTTACTTCATCTGGCGATGCTTTAGTAGTCATATGGCTCCAGTCGAGGGGCCTATTCTTGCGTTTATATTTTTTTTATGAAATTTAAAGGGTTTATTTCATTTTCCAATTTCTATGAATTGTTTCTCTATATTTATTTTCCCTACTTGCAAATAGGAAGAAGAAAACAAGAAGAAAAAGGAGGAACTACTGATTCAACGCCAGAAGAGAATTGCTGAAAGGAGTGCTGCTAATGGTGGTTCGGTAACATTAAAGAGAACTCCAGCTGAAAATAAATCTTCCGCAGCTTCAAAGAAGACTGTGAAAAGTGATAGTCAATCCCCAACTAAAGAGTCTGGTAAATTTCATAAATCAGTCATTAGGAGTTCCACTATAGATCGCCTTGCAACTGCACGGACAACTCAAAATGCTCCATCAGCTCAATCAAAATTGGACCACCCTAAAAAGGCCATCTCGAAAGCAAATGGTACTACAACTACCATGTCAAAGAAGACTGCGGGTGCTGAGAATAAGAAATCGAGTGCTAGCAAAGTAAAACCATCAGACAAGATAAATGGCCAAAATATTGTCAATGAGATACTTTCTCGTGATTCTGATGTTCAAGGAAATAAGGATTGCATGGACTCCACGGCCGCATTACCAATTGAGTCAAAAGCTACGAAAGTAACTCAGCATACTAATGACATTGATGACCGTGAGTGCAAAGACGTTAAGGAGTTGCACAGTATTCCTTCAACTGAGAAGAATGAAGATATAATTGGCGAAAGAAGTCACCTGGACGAAAGAAGTTGCAGTGCAGATATTATGGAAACACACCCTGTTCAACTAGATTGCATAAAAGAGGACGAAAAGTTATCCACATCACCTCCAGCTCTTTGCGAAAATACCAGAGTTCCAGAAGATCAAGATGCTGTCATTTCTGAAATGACCAAGCAGCCTATTGTGCCATCCCCCAACAACACCAGAGTTCCAGGAGATCAAGATGCTGTTATTTCTGAAATGACCATGCAGCCTACTGTGCCATCACCCAACAAAGGTTTGACCATTCCTTCCGTCAAATTTGAAGATAGTGCCACAATAATTGAAAATCCCCGGTCCCCTGAGATTTCTGAGATGAAAGTCTCAACACCACCACCTAGTGCGTTGAACACAGAACCAATCCACTCCAGAAAGAAGTGGAACAACGATGACAACTCTCCGAAAGCTGCGAAAGGGTTTAGAAAGCTTCTTTTGTTTGGAAGGAGAAGTAAACACATTTATATGGCTTGATATCAAAGACTTCTGGTTTATTTCTACGCTTGCAGGTCATCTGTGTGCATGCCATTTCATAGTGCCACTGCCTTGGATTATGGGATGTTCAAGCGCGGAGGCAGTCTCAATGTAAGCCACCATATGGCTATCAAGGGAAGGTAGATAGCTATCATGCACAATAAGGCCTTCCAGTTTTTTCGGCCACTATGAGGAAGAGTCATAATGTAATTTATGTCGATTTGATGTGTGAGTTTGAGGGTGCAAATGAGTATTCAATTATTTGATTTTCCTTTTAAATGTGCATTGACATATACTAGCAAATTACTTGTTACCTTCATACATTATTATGATTGTATGTTCCAGAAATTGATTTTGTTGCAAATTGGTTCTTTTTTTTTTTTTTTTTTTTTTTTTTTTTTTTTTTTTATTTTTAAACTCTTACCTCCCCAGGCTCGAACCCGATTAAATGCTTGAACCCGATTAAATTCAAGGCTTTCGGTAGCTGGTGATTTGAAAGAAGGTGAGCAATATCAGCTCGAGAGTGCCTCAGCATACACTCTTTCCTCTTCCTCAGCATTCTTAGATGAAACTGAACTTGTTTCATCAAACTGTCTCTGCAATATAAGATACAAAATAATCATTTGCTATATATGACATTAAACCTCAAAATGAATAATATATATCAAACGTTCAAATCTTAATTATCACGTCACTCATATAACAACTCAATAATATATCTTCAATAATATATCGTCAATGACACTCGGATTCCCACCAAATTAATGTAATGACATTTTGTCCCTACAAATTCATAAATATCATTTTTAGCTCATGCTATTAGCAAATATGTTAGATTTAGAGTCCGTTTGGTATAACTTTTCAAATAGAGCTTATTCAAGTAGAGCTTTTTGATAAAAAGTTTTCAAAGTGTTTGGTTGAAAATACGAGCTTTTATTGAAAAATATAAAATTACTTTATCGGACAAGATTTTTTAAGTTATGTTATGAAAAAATGGAATATTATTATTAAATTAAATAAGGGTATTATAAACAATTTAATATTTTAATAAAACTTTTCAAGCTCTACTCTCAAAACCCAAATTTTGAGATATTTCTAGTAGAGGTAAAATAATTTTTTTAATCATCAAAAATTTTATTTAAAATACAACCAAACACTATAATTTTTTTTTGAAAAGAACTTTTGGAATTAAAAAAGGTATTTTACCTTATTAGAAGTTGTACCAAACAGACACTTAATATTTGACTGATTTTGATTTTGTAAGAAGACTCTATTACCCTCCAGAAAAAAAGATTTTAAATTTCAAAAAAAGTTTACTTAAAATTAATAGCTAAATTTAGTATTTCAATTTCAAATGGTATTATTCATGAAATTTTTAAATAGATAAATTTAAACCACATTCCATACACATAAAATTTGTAAATATTTAAGTAGTTATTTTTTTTTATGGTGAAAATGATTTTTTTTAATATTCTAAGATCTATATTTTATTTAAATATTACTATTAAATTTACACTAAAAGCAAATGTTCTTTATCTCTAATAATAATGCTATGCAAGGGTGGTAGTGACATGAAACCACGTCACCTATGTAACAATCTAACAATATTTTATCACGTATATTAAATTAAAAAACTACATAAATTACAATTATATTATAATACAACTCTATATCAAGGCCGGCTTTCAAAATTTATTTATTTATAATTAAAGCTACAAACTAAGTAATGCTGAAGGGCCCAAATTTTTTTATTATTATGTTATGGTCAAAGACCTTAACAAAATATAAAAATGATCTTTTATCTCGAAAAATCCGAATAAATCATACTCTACATATTAATATTTATTAATTTATAATATCACGTTACCTAAATATCTAAAACGACTCGTCGCGCCTCAAAGTAAAACGTAACATCAACCTCCAGATCTAACAATTGCGTCTCACCTCTCTATCCAAAAAAAATAGAATTCTAACAAAAATAATAATTAAAAAGCTGGCTTACTTTTGTAAATAGAAGCATCCAATTATCTTGACCGACAATCAATCGCACCAGAAATTTGAAATGACCATGGTACCCTTTTAACTAACTGGCTGAACATAATTGCACCTTGTGCTTTGTGTGCTTGTACCGCTATCTACATAATTGTAAATTGCGCCATCTCATGGAAACTTCCAACGGTTTACTTTCAGGTGGGACAGATTCTTATTTTAATTTACCCATAATACCCCGTGATAAAAAAATATATATATTAACATTTCATTTCTATTAAATCAGAGGCTAAAACAGTTGTAAAAAAAGTTTTTTTTTTTATTTTAGTTTTAAAAAAAAAGTTATAAACATGTACAAATTACATGTGATTTTCAATCTGTTGATATCAGTATCTTATCCAGAAAATCAAATCAACGAGAGTAGAGTTATGAAAAATAAATATAAATAAAAAACATATAAAATATTTATATTTATATTGATATGTGAATATTTTATACATTACAACTGTTCATAACGTGATTTCATATTTTGGAAACCTTACATAATAGTTTCATTAGCAATACTCCTAAATACATCTTTTTCTATATATATGTAACTAAATTATCATTTATACATTGATCTCCAATCCTATTGCGTAGTCTAGTTTTCACAATATTCATATTTGAAAAATACCGTCTATACAATGGCAGTGACAATAGGTAAAGTCAAAGCTAATGTGAAAAGTAAGTAAACTAGTGGATATATCTTATCCTTTTTAGTTTGAACTAACATTGCTGCAAGGTCACTAATCCCATTCAATTTCGAAAACTCAACATTAGAACGCATATCCATAATGTAGGTATGAAGTTGATTATTTAATACGAGGATCTTTATTAAAGAGAAATCTGTAGGATAAAATTGAGTAAGACGAATTAGATTTTGTTTATTGAATGAAGATAATGAATCACATGGACTGAATGAAGCTAAACAAAGAAGCAACTCGGTGTTTGTCTCATTGAAACAGTTGTTAAGCTCTTGAAGTTGGGCATCTAAAACCACATAAAATAATTCTACTCAATAATGATGTAAGTTGGTAGTTTTTTTAGCTTTACGCCTTGAACGACCTCGAGTTATAAATATGTCATCCATATTAGGCACATCAATGTTATATGCATCACAAATGAGACAACTTGACTAAATAAATAATCACATCCGCTCTCTGATGTGATCCTAGCAGCACCAGATTCAGTTCAGAGTACAATTGATCCAGTGCATGTACCAATTGGACCAATTACAAGACACATAGCCTAGAATATCAAAGACGCTATGGTAGGCCTAGCCCAATGTCATGTAGCCAAATTGAACAAGCATATTAGAGACCAAGTAGACTTCAAGGAAGGGGGTTCAAGAGTTATACACTTGACCTAAGTCATCGAGGAGCAGCATGAATCAATTTCATTCGTTTAGGCTTAGTTTCATTATATTATTTATTTATTTGCATATATGGGTCAAAACGTGGATGCACGTTTTGATTTATCTTTGTGTTAGTTTATTTTTTTATTTATTTGTTGGTTTCATAATGAGTTAGGAATTATGAGTTATGGGCTTGTGTTGATAATGTGTAGTTTATGGTTATTTTTGACTTTTTGACATCTATTAGGGTTTGATTATGTAACTATTTAAAAGCCAAAACTCTCAATGAAATAAACAGACTACTATTTTGTACGTGAATATCAATTTTAGAGGATTGAGTGTTTATCTCAAAGTTCAGTAATTGAACAATGACTCATTAAAGGGTTGACATCCGTTGTGGCGTCCATTCGCTGGCAAGATTCATCTGAGGCAATCTCCAAGGTTTTTCAAGGGCAAGTTCTTTGAGAGTTTATGAGATCTTGGATCAGATTTGTCTTTACCGTAGTAAGTTTCGTATGACTCTCCCTCATCATTTGCAAGCTATCCTTACACAATCTAACTAGCTTCATGGCATTCACAATATCTTGATATTTTCTTTGCAATGCTAATGATAATTCATTTGTCAATGATAATATATTTTTCATCAAATATAAGCCAAATATAAATTCAAATGATTACATTGAATCTAAAAGATTACTTCCCTAACATCTTTGTTCACGAGTTTCTCCATCTTCGACAATCATCTCAAGGACATCAATTATGAATTGAAATATGGTAATGATGCTAAGTAAAGTGCCATAGTGTGAACCTCAATATGTATCACCAAACCGCTTCAAGTTAGTCTCTTGATTTTGCCATTGCCCAATTGAAATTTCATCATTAGAAAGTGATTTTACAATTGCTAATGCTCGTTTCTGTAGAAGAACATCACGACACTTACATGAGCCTCCAACAACATTCACCACATTAGCAATTATATTGAAGAAAGATTGAACTTCAACATTATTTTTTGCTACGACCATAAAAGCTAATTGGAGTTGGTGAACAAAACTATGAACATAATAAACACATGTATTTTATTTTAAAAATAAGTATCTTGAGACCAATCAATTCACCTTGCATATTACTAGCCCTATCATATCATTGCCCATATAATCTAGAAATATTCAATACATGTTTAGAAAATAAGTTGTCAACCGCTTTCTTAAGTGACAAAGCGGTGGTACTAGTAACATGCTCAATACCAATGAAACATTCAACTATATTCCCATTTTTGTTCCCATACCGCAAAATAATAGTCAATTGCTCATTTATTGATACATAATCACAAGATAATAGAGAATAAAAAATCATCAATTATATTAAACGTTGAAGAGTATTCAGGAATAAAAAACATGAATATAAAAACTTAATTACAAGAGTTCATCTTTATCTTTGCCTAGGAGATTAGTTCTCCATATAGAAGAGAGACATAACCTTGATAGATCGGAGAAACATCTGTTGGGACAGTTGTGGAACCCCTAGGGTCGGATCGGTGCCCCGCACAGCGGAAATGGGTCTAACCCCTGGATATCAACCATGGGTGTAATTTTAAATTATTTAATAAAATATTATATTCCATTACGAGTGTATAGAAAAAAAATCGGGGCTGAATCGGAGTCCGGAAACTCAAAAACGGGGAAAAATAAAAATCAATGTGCGCGCTACAGTGCGCGCGCTATAGCGCACATGCCTGAATTTTTTTTTTCATTTCTTTAATTCTTTATTTCCAGTGAACTTCTGATCTTCCCTAAACACTTCAAAAACACTCAAAATTAATTTTTAATTTCAAAACCAACATCAATACATGTTATAGAATAAAAATAAAAATTTTCAAAATATCAAATATTTTTACAAAAACATAAATTTATTCTAAATACGCATTTGCGTAAATTTTGAATCCAATACACAAACCAAATTAGAATCCCAATAAGAAATGTTTTGTGAACAATTATAGGTCACCCAAATGTGGTGAAGTGATTCTAGAATGATAGTCATAGCTCTAAGCTTTAATATAGAGTTCCAAACTCTAATTTTATGTTTATGTCTAACATTAATACTTTGACCTAATTATAAGCATATTGTGTTTATACTTCCAAAGCATTATAACACAATTTATTAGCATTATTTCAACATTAAGCTATGTGATCATGCATCTAATACATAATTCATAACTCAAGAGAAGTTCAAACTTACCTAGCAAGCTTGATGCAAGATCCAATCTACTTCTTCTTTGTTGAAACGGTTGGAGAACCTCCAAGGTGTTCAAGCTTGACTTCAAGATCCAATCTTGATTTCCAATGCTAGCAAGCTTCACTTCAAGATCCAATCTTGATTTCTCCTAGATGAAATATTGTAGAAACCTCACAAGCTTCTCTAAACACTTCTCTAATTTAGGCTAATTTCTCTAAGAATTACCTTATACTTGTACTTGTAATTAAAACCTTCCTAAAACTTGTTATTTATAATAAAACTTAGGCAATTTTTAATTAATAAAAGTTGTAATTAAGTGGGCTTAATCTAATTTGTCCAAATATGTATAATTAGGTATGACTAATCTTCATTGTCTCTCACTTTTATTTAATCCAATTAAATCAAGCCAATGATTAGGAAATGAATTAGTTCAATGTTTGCCACTTTGATTTAATCCAATTAAATCAAGCCAAAACCACCTATTATTACATACTTACAATTACCATAATATCCTCAAATGATATAGATAATTATGATTTTACAATTAAGTCCTTGTGTAATTATTGAATTAATCCAATTAGGTCAAAGTAAATAATCAATGTTATCCAATTACACTTGATTATCTTAGTTGATAATTATAATATCAAATATTATCTTTTATAAAAAATAATCGGCTACCCAAGTGCTCAACGAGTACACTTCGTATTGGGACTCTCTAAGTTCAGACATGTTCGTCAAATAAGCCTAGCTAATATGTACGCAATTCGGCCACCTCCGAATTCGCGAAGAACACGAACGACCTTTGTGAACTATACAAGTCGAGGTCATCACATATGTTTAACAATCCCTCCGTCGTAGGCTATCTGAGTCATGCTTAGGAAACATAGAATACATCGTCAAGTTTCTGAGGCGCACATCTCATGTCGACATGTCCACGATTCTTCATAACTGATGCGATCCACCATAGGTGATCGACTTTGGCCAAAGATTTAAGAATCGTGACTTTACTCACATGGATACCTAAATATCTTATGGTACACATATGAGCCGACATATCCTATCTTGCTTCTGACTGGCGTAAACACACACGTATAACGCAAGCGCACGTATCGTTCAAGTAGTATAAAAATATCGATCCCACGAGGACTTAATATCTAAACTATTAATTTTATGAGGTCAAATGATTACTAATATCTAACAAGTTGATTGATTGATTGAAATGGTGACGATTCTAAATTTAAAAGCAAGTAAACAAATTTGTCGAAAATAGGTTTTAAGAAAATTCAATATTAAAAACTATCTAGGGTTGTGATTTCTTCCAATATCATTTTAAAGATGAAGTGGTTATCTTAAAGTTGGGTAATATATTGATTTATTAACTTGGAACACTAAATTATGTGTAAGCCTCTGTCGATGGTCAGACACAAATACCCAGTTTAACCCAATTGAACCATATGTCTATGTCAACCAAATTATCTGGATTCATTAAGTTTAAGTCACAATTATGGCTACCAGCGCCCGACAGGTATATTCCTATCATGTAAGGAAATCTATTAAAGGGTTATCTATCCTCAAGGAAGATCGTGGGCTATTGAGTCTAAGGCTGAAACCTAAAATCCCTATGTCTAGTTCATTTTAGATTTACCACATCAATTTTATAATGGCCAGTTATGAAAAAGCATTAAGTTTAAGACTCGATAAATAAATCTTTATATTACCCAAGCTATAATCTAACCCTTATAAAACGGTGATATTGGATTTCATCACAACCCCAGATAACTAATTTAGTTACAACACATATTTACGGGTAGTAAAAAAAACTTAAATAAAATAAAAGACATAAAGTAAAATACTGAAAATTAAATACTGAAAATAAATGCTGAAAGTAAATGCTGAAAGTAAATGCTAAAATTAAATACTGAAAATTAAATGCTGAAAGTAAATGCTGAAAGTAAATTGCTAAAAAGTAAATGCTGAAAGTAAATTGCTGAAAAGTAATTGCTGAAAATTAAATAAAGTAAAAGTACAATAAAAGAGAATGCTAAGGTAAAAGAATCCACTTTTATTACTTTTATTTTAGATATCTCCCTTAATATAATATATTAACTTTGCATGATAATGACCAACCAGCCATATAAGCGGTATCCAGATTAAGTCAAATTAATAATTAATTACCAACCGACCATCAGGCGGTATCCAATTTAGTCAGGTTAAAACCAATTTAAATAATTACCAACCGACCAATATGGCGGTATCCTCGTTAAGTCAGGTTTTAACTAGTTTATATATTATAATTAAAGGAGATTAATCTAAATATTAGTAATAAAAGTTTTACCTTTTACCCCAGCAAAAGGGGAGTTACCTCCTCATTACTGAAAAGTAAAAACTGAAAATTAAAGAAAGAAAAGTATTGTGCGTAAAAGTAAATTGCAGAAAGTAAAAATTGAAAAGTAAAGAAAAGAAAGTTCGAAAGCGGAAATTAATTACTAAAAGCTATAAATAAACAACAAGATACAATCTTCTTAGTATTCTTAAGGAATTCCTTAGAAGAAAGTATGAATTTTACAAATGAAATGGCTTGGTATTTATAGGCAAAATTTTGCCTCCATCAAATCATCCACCAAATCAATTATTAATTGCTCCACTAATTGCTCCACCAAATCCATTATTAATTGCTCCACTAATCTCTTATCATGTTTGGTGATGATTTGATAATTTTATTTTTATTATTTATTTATTAATTTATTTTTGCTTTGAAAATGATTGAAAGTGACTTAATAATTACACACTACTACACACTTTTGGATGGTTCATCAATTTCGGGCATGAAATATTCAGAATTCGAAATTATTTTGTCTTTCAAAGTTGTAGATATTTGCGTCTTCTTTAATCTGGAACTTGAATCAGCTCAATCCGATATCTGAGTAAAAAGTTATGCCCAAAATACGACAGATGCGCAAAATTGGAATTTCCAAAACTGTACTTCGTCAAAACGCCCTTTCAAGTTTCCAATCTCCAAAATTAAAATATCAAGTCCAATAATTGCCCTTATTTGACCCATATTTCATCCTAATGATTTCATTGAGACCCGATATTATTTTATCTGCAAAATAAACTAAAACACATCAAAACGTTCATCAAACCCGAGAAACTAAACAAAATATTAAGTTAAGGGGCGGTAAATATTGATATATTTTCCGCTCATCACACCCCCCCCAAACCTAACATTTTGCTAGTCCTCGAGCAAAACAACAAATAAATACAAGAAACAATTAAAATTAAACTATGTCACTTTCGCAGGGATCACGGTTGCATTTAGCATATGCAACAAGCCTTTACCCCTAGGTGTCCCTAGTGGACGAGTTGTAGTCTCGTGAGGGTTTACAGCAATGATACCCACAAACATTTTATAAAAGTAAAAAGGTAGTGAAACTAATGCACACAAAAGCAAAAAGACAAGCGAAAAGAGAATAAAGATGTTAGTGACTAATCAAGTGAAACTTTTACTACTCCAAGTTACTAGTTGTTTTGTTTCATTCTAAATTACCGAATAAGTAAATTATCCGATTATTTTTACCATTCTCCATATACACAGCCAACACAATATTAATCAACTCATTTTTGCCCACAACAGTCATAAGTGCAGTTGATAAGAGAGTAATATTTTTGTCCTAAAGTTTTATACAGAATTCACACATTTTTGCAGCAATGGAATAATTTTTCATTTTTCTGATTTTTTCTTTGATTTTTCTCTATTTTTTTTAT
>SKCR01038213.1:0-46293 GCA_019454045.1 Zanthoxylum bungeanum | reverse complement strand
CAATAATAGAACTCTCGGTCAGATTAGGCAGTGGATCGGCCACAACGTCTTCTTGTTAGGGTTGGTGCTCTGAGCGCCAATTTATTATGTATTTTCCTGTAAATACTTATGTAAGTATTTTATTAATGAATAAAATAAACAGTTTCTATAATATGAATTATTTTCTTATATGGTAAATGTTAGGGTTTTAGCGCGGGCGCATCGGAAGCTCGCGGTTCGGGTGAAATCGTAATTTTGAAACTTTTTAAATTACCGAATAAATTATTCAATATCCAATATGAATAATTCATTCATATTTCACCTAAACATATTTATTCGATACCAAATAACGACATAAATAGTTAAGAAATATCGCGAAAGCTTTACAAAAATATTTTTCCGTAAAATTACATAAAACACGTTTTTGTCTGAACCGACCAACCAACACACATAGGGGCTGCCCAGGTCAGCTCCAACAGCGCTTAGGCAGTTCATGGGCTTCCCAAACAGTGGTCAATTCACTGTTTGGACAGCAGACACCCGGTAAGCCCGAAACTCACCTGGTAATGTCATTTTTCACCGTTTTCGCATATTTCAACTCCGAAATAATTTTCGGCAATTCTTCCAATGCCAAAAAAAATCCAATACATTTATACAACATACTTTTCATCACCAAAATCACAGAATTTCCAGATCTGATTTTGCAACAAAAAATATCATTTTTCATGCTATAAATCCAATTTTCTCAATATTAATCATATTAATACTAACAACAACCAAAGCCACAACCTATGAAGAACTCAAGAACAATTCTATGAGTTACAAGAGTGGTCATAATACTCTAGAATGTCAACAAGTCATCAAATGACAAAATTGAATCAATATTACACTAATATTATCCAACCAAACTTCACGCATGCATCTAGCCTCCAAATCCATCCTCCAAATCAAAAAGCCCAAAAATATAAGAAAGGAAGAAACCCTAGAACATGTCTAGATACTCACGAACAATAAACAAACTTTTAAGTTTAAGAGTTATGAAGATTACCTCCAAATCTCCTAAAATCCTTAAATTTTTTCTTGATTTTCTTCACTTTCTTCCTTGATTCTTCAAGAAAATTTTTGGGTGCTTTCTTTGAGATGGGTTTCGGCCATGGCTTCTTAAAAATGATAAAACAAAAATTTTCCACTTTAAATACAAGCCAAAACCGACTTAGGGGTTAAAAGAGGGGTATTCTGGTCATTTGGTCAATTAATCTAATTAAATAATGAAAATAAGCTTTAAGTTAACAAATCCAATTTGTAAACTTTAAGCATAATAAAATCATGCCACATGTAACCAATAATAATCAAACATATTGCATAACATTTATGTAATATTGAAATAATTTAATTATCTAGATATTTAATATTTAAACATCTAAATAATTAATTAATGCGATTATTATTATATATATATATATATTTGTATTTACATTAAATAACAAATACATATATTAATGACATGTGTCAAAGTCTCATTGACAATTAATTAATATGTATCAAATGAAATATTGTATCAAATACAAATACACATTAATTATCAATTGACCGAAATGCCCATAATGCATGTATTTTCGTTTAACTGTTTAAACGACTCGAATTAAATCATTTAATTCGGTGAAGTATTATCAATAATCTATATTATTCATAACGTGTTGCCCAAGTGCTCAACGAGTACACTTCATATTGTGAGACTCTCTAAGTTTATGTCTATCCGTCAAGGAATCCAATTTCTTATCCATAATCCACCCACTCATGAATTATGACGACCTCAGATAATCTCACTAAACTATGCAAGTCGAGGTCATTGCATACGTATAACCCCTCCGTCACAGGCTATCAATATTATACCTGGGATATAGATAAGAACGTCAAATCCTTATGGTATAATATAGTCGACTTTCAAATTCACGATCTCTAAATAACACTCGGAACTCGCTTCCGAAGTTATACCACAGCCATGGATTTACTATATCGCAAACACATGTAGGATACATATGCCCTGTACACAGGACTGATGGATTCTATCTTGATACGCACTGGATATCATGAGCATCTGTTCATACCCAATGAACAGGCGGGGGTCTGATCTAAATAGATCGGTGACGTGACTGCCATCAAAGTGTGGAGGATAACTCATATATCCACTGTGGTATCTCAAGTCGAAGGACAACTATGCTCGCTCAACTCGAGAAGATTCCTATTGACGTTGGTGTATCATCTATTAGGAAATCTTCAGTGAGTCGTTCAGTGTTTATCAAATAAACACCTACATGTCTATACGAGTCTCCCGAGACTCATGGTTCATTGGGATAAACCATCGGACCAAGTCACGATATACGACATGTACTGGTCTCAGCGGATTTTACTAACCGACCCGTGATAGTAAATCTTGACCATGAACTTTATTTAAGAATATACAACTTATAGTGACGCTTCCCAATGTCAATTACAAACTACGTTGTAACTGCGCACTACATTATAAATCCTAGGGTCTTTGTCTAATATACACATATCACTAAATCAGATTTAGTTTCAATCTAATCATAATTAGATATCTAATCGTAATTAGATCGAATATGTATATAAAAGACAAGAGGTGCTACCATTAAATAAGTAATATTATGGAAAAAGTAATTATTTGTATTCATGAATCAGATATAAATATGATCCGGATTGGCACTCCGAACACTAACCCTAACAGTAAAGACGTAAATGACCATAGAGTGATTGGTTATGATACAGTTGCAAAAGCGTCGCAACTGACATTGAGCAGTATCATAACAATATCATTCTTTAACTTTTCCTGGTCAAACTTGGCTAAATTCATTGTTACTCAAATTCAAGTAATGCAATTTCAACAAGTACCCTAAACTTTCTGGGATTGATTTGCTAAATCTATTCGTAGAAAAGTCAAGGTACCCAAGATCAGTGAGTAGGCCAAGTTCTAGAGGTATACCGCCAGAAAGTTGATTCCCATTCAGAATCAGATCATTTAGAGAAGTCAAATATCCAAGTTCCATTGGAATCTTCCCACTTAAATGATTTGAAGAAAGATCAAATTCATGTAGTTCGGTTGCATTTCCAATCTCAGGTGGTATGCCCTTAGTAATATTATTACCAGCAATCTTTAACATGCCTAGTTGTGGGCACTGTCCCCACTCTGATGAGATTTCGCTATTCAATTTATTGTAACTGAGATCCAAGAGCTTCAGGTTTGGATAAATGCCAAAATCTTCAGAAATATTTCCAGAGAGTTGGTTTTGCTCCAGGCGAACTCTTTCCAGGCTTGTGCAATTTCTCAAGGTTTTGGGTAGTGAGCCTATGAAGTTGATGATGGTGTATTTTTTAACAAACACATTGAACAGTGCGACCAGGGGGCAGAGATGGAATTTCCTCTTTTCCAAAAGGGACGAGTGTTCAAAAAGTATTATTCACTACTCGGCCCGATAGAGAGTCCAAATACGGTCTCTCAGATCTGGCCGACTATAGCACGCAATGTGGTATAAAGACCAATCACCTCAGAGCTATGGCCAACCACTTTAGGTCATCGGCTCGGTTCGAGCCTATTCTGCTCCCCCTTTGAGCAGGTTGAAGAGCTCGGACATTTCAGGATAGGGCGGAAATAGCTCGATGGGTTCCGTGATGTATTTGGCCGATCACTTGGCAACCGACAGAAGCCCAAAGATCTTTGATTTTCCTTTACACGTGTCATCTCCCGGAAGCACCATCCAGGCTTTCACCATTATTGTTGCGTGTGGCAGAAGAAGAGGCAGAGTTGATGTGACAGAACCGTCAAGCTGCAGGCTTACTTTCGGCAAGGGCAGATGGCTCGTCAAATCGGTCAGGCGGCACATGGAAAACATTGCAAGTGGGACAAACAATGTTATATTTTAGGGGGTATATAAAGAAATGGTAGTCTCGTGTTTTAGGGGGTTCCTGTTTGGAAAAATAGAAATTTTAATCTCTTTCAATTGCTTGGCCATACGCCGACCTCATTCAAAATAGGTCGGCCAAGCACTTTTCAGTAATAAAACACCCATCCGTTTTGTGCCTGTGGACGTAGGTTGGATTCAATCTGCCGAACCACGTTAAAACTCTTTGTCAATCTGCATGTTTTTCCGTCTTTTACTAAGTTTGCTTTTGGTTTCCCATAACCAAACAAATTCACCTTTGAATGAAGGTCGTCCCGGGAACAATATTCCATTATTGCCCCTGAGACGAAAATCAGCCGTCAACAGTTGGCGCCGTCTATGGGGAATGAATGAAAAGCGGTTTTCGTAGTAAGACGATGGTGGGAGGTAGAGACCGTAGGTTGGTGAATAGTTCAACAGCAGAATGGATGGAAAGGGGAATGAATGGGAAGAAGCAAATGAGAACGGGAGGAAGAAAGGGTTTGTATGGAAAAGGGGTTGTCGGCAACAGAAGCCTTTTCTTGATGAGTTGTGAAATGGAATGTAAAGAGGTTAGCCAACGGACATCATCCCGAGTTGAGTTGTGAAATGGAATGTAACGTTGGGGATGGGTTACGTCCGTTGGCCGCGGCTGACCGAGTTCCCCTGTGGGAAGGTACTGCGCCTGACAGGCTACCAATCTTCGGTTTCGCAGATTACCTGTACTGAAAGATCGGTCGGGTAGCTAGTCAGCCAATGGCGAGGAGGGGCGCCCATCAGGCCAGTCCTCAATTAGTGCAGTGGTAGTCTCCCCCAACAGGAAGAAAGAAGGTAAAAAGTACTCAGGAAAATCACAATGAGCAAAGACTGAAGACCTCGACTAGACTCCCAGATTTTCTCGGGATACGTAAAATCCTGGGAAAATTCATTATAAAGGATGCCTATGGAGGGCTCGGCGCAGGGGGACCTTGTCAGCACGCTCAGAAAGCAAGAGCGGACTAGACGGATCTGCATAGGCCCTGATGCGAAAAACAATTACCGGTACTGGTGAAGTTTACAGGTACGGCATACGCATCAGGAGTATCCGGAGATCGGCTTGGAGGATGTGGTCGGACTGCAAAGCAAGGAACAGAAGAAAGCATTGTAAAAGCCTCTCTTAAAATGTCCCACAAAGAGTTGTAAGAAGGGCAGTAGGTCCTTTAAATATGAATAAAACTCTCATTTTTTTTAAGAAACTTGCCTATCTTGCTTGTTTGTTAATTAAACGCGAAAGTTATTTTCATTATTTTTTGGGACGTGCTCGATGCGAAGGGATGAATTGAGACCAGGAAGGGCACCAAACCCGTGGCACGCCAAACACTGGTGTCATTATCAAACACCCGATTGGAAGTGCGCCGACCTGGCTCCTTTCATTTTAGGTGGATTTAGATCGCTTCAAGGGATTAAGTGCATGGGGGAGCGCGCAACCCCTCGTGGCAGTATCAGACTCCCGAGGCCGGAGCGTAACTACCCCATGACTTGCATTTTTTAGGGATATTGTATGCCATCGGCTCGGGGCTGGATTCGTTCCGCCAAGGCCTCTGTGTGCCATCAGCTCGGGGCTGGATTCGTTCTGCCGAGGCTTCATGGTGTGTGCCATCGGCTCGGGGCTGGATTCATTCCAATGAGGCTTCATGGTGTGTGCCATCGACTCGAGGTTGGATTCGTTCCGCCGAGGCTTCATGGTGTATTCGGCTCGGGGCTGGATTCGTTCCGCCGAGGCCTCTGTGTGCCATCAGATCGGGGCTGGATTCGTTCCGCCGAGGCTTCATGGTGTGTGCCATCGGCTCGGGGCTGGATTCGTTCCGCCGAGGCTTCATGGTATATTCGTCTCGGGGCTGGATTCGTTCCGTCGAGACCTCTTTGTGCTATCGGCTCGGGGCTGGATTCGTTCCACTGAGGCTTCATGGTGTGTGTCATAGGCTCGGGGTTGGATTCGTTCCGCTGAGGCCTCTGTGTGCCATTGGCTCGGGGCTGGATTCGTTCCGCCAAGGCTTCATGGTGTGTGTCATCGGCTCGGGGCTGGATTCGTTCCGCCGAGGCTTTTGTTTGCCATCGGCTCGGGGCTGGATTCGTTCCGCCGAGGCTTCATGGTTTAGTTCAGCTCGGTGTCGGGGTTACGTCCCACCGAGTCGGCCGCTTTGGTCTGGGGATGAAACATTCCCCCATAGCAAAGTTTTCTTCTCAGTTCGGGGTCGGGTTACGTCCACCGAGAGGCTTTTCATCGGTATGGGGTCAGAGCATCTCCTCATGGCCGGCTCTCTATTGGTCCGGGGCGGTAACATTCCCTCGGAGTCTGGTATTATGTTGGCTCGGGCTCGGGTTACGTCCCACCGAGTGCATTATCATCGGCTCAGGGACAGAACTTTCCCCTCATGACCGGGTTCGAATTGGTCGGGATCGGGATCTTCACATTCAGATTTGGAAGAACGAATTAGAAACTTAAAATTTGGAATTATGCTAAGTATGGAAGACAGGAAATGAAGCATTCAGAGATAAGCATCAGAATAGGGAATTTGGCAGCAGGTTTATCTTGATCTGGTCTGGAAGGTAGGATCTCTGGTATAGGCTGGGCCGAAGGGATGTCAGTTTCAGTATGGACGGCAAGAGGAACTTCGGCTCCTGTGGGGACATCCACCAGAAGGGTAAATAGGGAATTCGCTTCAAGTCAGAGAATCATTTGGATAGGCATCAGAATCATCAGTAACCGGACACATGAATATGACAAGGGAAGACCTGATTGGTAGCAGAGGCAGTCTTCTCTGTGATTCCCGGAGCAACCACCGACCGAACGATCAGCAAACCATCTTTTTCATAGTTCCCGGCATCAACTCACTAACTCGTCGATACCGAGAACAAGGGGATGTATGATGATGGTGTATTTTTTGACAAACACATTGAACAGTGCGACCAGGGGGCAGAGATGGAATTTCCCCTTTTCCAAAAGGGACGGGTGTTCAGAAAGTATTATTCACTACTCGGCCCGGCAAAGAGTCCAGATACGGTCTCTCAGATCTGGCCGACCATAGCACGCAATGTGGTATAAAGACCAATCACCTCAGAGCTATGGCCGACCACTTTAGGTTATCGGCTCGGTTCGAGCCTATTCTGCTCCCCCTTTGAGCAGGTTGAAGAGCTCGGACATTTCAGGATAGGGCGGAAATAGTTCGATGAGTTCCGTGATGTATTTGGCCGATCACTTGGCAACCGACAGAAGCCCAAAGATCTTCGATTTTCCTTTACACGTGTCATCTCCCGGAAGCACCATCCAGGTTGTCACCATTATTGTTGCGTGTGGCAGAAGAAGAGGCATAGTTGTTGTGACAGAACCGTCTGGCTGCAGGTTTACTTTCGGCAAGGGCAGGCCTAGGGCAGAGGGCCCGTCAAATCGGTCAGGCGGCACATGGGAAGCATTGCAAGTGGGACAAACAGTGTTATATTTTAGGGAGTATATAAAGGGATGGTAGTCTCGTGTTTTAGGGGCTTCCTGTTTGGAAAAATAGCAATTGTAATCTCTTTCAACTGCTCGGCCATACGGCGACCTCATTCAAAACAGGTCGGCCAAACACTTTTCAGTAATAAAACACCCATCCGTTTTGTGCCCGTGGAAGTAGGTTGGATTCAATCCGCCGTATCACGTTAAAACTCTTTGTCAATCTGCATGTTTTTCCGCCTTTCACTAAGTTTGTTTTTGGTTTCCCATAACCAAACAAATTCACTGTTGAAGGAAGGTCGTCCCGGGAACAATATCCATTATTACCCCTGAGACGAAAATCAGCCGTCAACAGAAGTAATTGTGATGCACATACAAGTAATTAAGTCAAGCACTTCGACAAATGTTATAGGGCAGATAACCAGTGAACTGGTTTCCTCCCACTGAAAGACTAAATAAGCTCAGAAAATTTCCAATTTCCTGAGGAATGCTACCAGAAAGTTGGTTAGTGTAGAGATGCAAAATCTCTAAGCAGCTGAGATTACTTAAGGAAGAAGGAACAACGCCGCTGAGTTGAATCTGGCTTAATGAGAGATCAGTAAGAAATTTCAAGTTACCTATCTCTTTGGGAATGGAACCAGAAAGTTGATTGTTGGACAACTGCAACTTAGTTAACTTTCTCAGGTTTCCAAAACTAGATGTGATTGAACTTCTGAGATGGTTTTTCTTTAAGAAAAGGTCAACCAGATTAGAGAGGTTTCCTATGCTTGGAGGAATGGAACCCGAAAGTGAATTATTATAAAGATACAATCTAGCCAGGTTGCTTAAATTGCCTAATGAAGCAGGAATTGGACCCTCCAAATGGTTACCGTCCAGGGCAAGGTTGTTAAGTGAACTCAAGTGACCTATCTCAGGAATTGAGCCATTTAAATGGTTAACAAACATGTGAAGGACCTCTAGATTTGTTAGGAGGCCAATTTCTGGTGGGACTTTCCCAGAAAAATGATTACTTGACAGATTAAGGAACTTGAGTTTGGAGTAGTTACCAATTTGAGATGGGATACTACTGTAGAGTTGATTCGCACTAAGATCAAGATATGAAAGAAGGGGAAAAAATGAAAATGGGAATTGATCAAGAGTACCTTTTAAGCTTGTATTGGTCAGATTAATAGTGATTATGTTTCCAGCTTGATTGCAAGAAATTCCAGACCAAGTACATGGGGTAGAAATGATGGTGGCATTAAAAGGATAAAGAGTCCATGAAGGAAGAATAGAATTGTTCTGATTCTGAAGGGTGGCTTTCCATTTGATCAGAGCAGTGGCTGCTTCAGTAGAATTAGAAGCAACATCAAGGGAAAATTGTGATAAGATGAACAGGATCATGGGAACAAGTGAGGATTCTCTCTTTAGTGTTCAAAATCCCATTTCTTTATTTGATTATTTGTTTAATTCAAACACTGAATGTGCGAGCTCCGTCTAATCCCATTCACCAAAAGGTATATTTGAGGAAATCTCTCTATGGCAACAAATTCTTTCTAATTTAAGAAAATGACATTGATCTGATATGATTCAAATTCTTTTTAAAAGGACGTGGACCAATTTTTTCCACCTTTAAATTTTGATGAAATACTTAAATAGCAAATATCCATTGCTTGATCTCCATCTTAACCTAAATGTCATAATATATGATGGATGGTAATATGATCGATTATTTTCAATATCCGATATTATTCTATCAAAAAAATTATCTGATATTTGAAATTTAATAGATAGTTAATAGATTTTGAAAATTAAGTAACCGAAATTATTTTGATCAATTATGGTTTTTAACAAACTATTGAATACCAGATATCCAATCAAAGAATTAAATAATAATTAAAATAATTTTTTAGAAAATAAATAAATAAATCTTTTTTTCTTTTTGTCTAAATTGGATATTAGTTATCGGATATTCAATATCCGTTAATATATTTGATATTTCTAAATTTTTTATTTTTTCAGTTATTTTACTCGGTATTAGATATTCGAATTTTCAATCAATTTCAAATACGATACTTATAAAGAATTTTTTATGATCATGATAGTATTAAATATTGAATATTGATTTAGATTTTATATATGTAAAAAATGGTAGGACAGATTACCATTGTCATCCCTTTTACTCTACAACTACCAAATTACATATAATACATTGGCTACTACAATTAACTCCAAATCAACTAGTGTTAAAAACTCAATGATAGAATCTCTATAGAATGTGGTTTCACATTTTTCAGGAATTCACCTCTGCCATGTAATGTAATTGAGGCCTTTAACTCCATATTTGACCAATTCGTCGTAGCATTGTGATAGAAACAAAGGGTAGAGAATAATTAAAGCACGTATGTTGGAAAATTTTCTAAAAAATGAAAATAAAAATAAAAATAAAAAAGGAGCACATCTTGGTGGGGTTTGTTTCCGAAATAATGGACTAAATGATAGAGCTTGACTATGAATAATTATGGCTTCGAGCTTTTTATTTTATTTTATTTTATTTTATTTTATTTTTATCATTATAGTCAATTTCTTCTATCATTTGAGTCCAAAAACATAATGACGTGCGCTTCATCAATCATCCTCACAATCAGCAAATAAAGTTTTCGCTTGTGAATTATGTTAACTCACTTAAGTTAGGCACTCACACATTATATATAAAGCTGGTCGTGGTTTTGATTTCTTACCGTGGAATGAGTGAATAAAGAATTTATGTAATTATTAATTTTTGAATTTAGTTATATTAACCTATAGGCCTTATTCTCATCTCCAAGAGGATGAAAAATTCATATCTTACTTTAAATCTAAATAGTGAGATATGATTTTAATTTCCAGCAACACTATAATTTTATTCTACTTAATTTTTCAATGACCACAATTCTTATATTAGGAGAAAAAAGATATTATACACAAAAAAACAATGCTACTATAAAAGACTAACCAATTAATATTCCACCATCCATATAATAAAGTATTTTATATTATGTAAGAGGTATGTAGGATGATTGTTGGAGCAAACCTCCCACATGACTCCTTAAATTAAAATGGATGTCATTTTTTATTAAATATATATATATATATATATATATATGAATGTGCTTTTTTTGCAACCTCATCTACGAGGCTATTTGTCTGCTTTTAGTACTATGCGAAGGTGCATAGTACTAATAGATTGAGCCTCCCAAGTAGTTGTTGAGTATGTCCGACTCTCATACATATGATGATCTACTGTTAGCATAATAAATGATATTTACCTTTATGGTGATTTGAATCTTGGACTTGAAAGCTAAGTTGGCTTGATGGTACCATGGTGGGACTTAAGAACCTTATATGAAATTGTAAGTCCATATAAGGTTATTTTGCCCCGCCAAAAGTAAAAATGCCACTCAATATGCCATAATAGATTAAGTAATCATATGGATGATAGTACCCAAGAACCACTCCATGTGGGGAGACTCCCTATAGGGATAAATCCGTGTGAGACCGTTTAGAGAGCAGTCCCTATACACCTCCCTCAAATACCTAAACCGGATAAATGACTCATATATTCGATATCATAGAAAAGCACACCTTAATTGGAAATCATGGAATAACATAGTTGAAAATGCTTTTAGAATGGCAAGAAAAAAAAGTGTATTTAATTAAAAAAATCTAATAGAATATTAAAATAATAATAATAATAATAATAATAAAAAGATGAGGAAGTTTGGCGGAATATGTTTGTATTGTATATCTTAATATTTTATATCATTAAACTAATAATAGTATCTAATTATAAAGCTAATTAATAAATTATAATTTTTTTTTACCCTATTTATGTAACTCAGGTTGGGATACGGGTCAGATTTTT
This sequence comes from Zanthoxylum bungeanum, assembly GCA_019454045.1. Taxonomy (NCBI): domain Eukaryota; kingdom Viridiplantae; phylum Streptophyta; class Magnoliopsida; order Sapindales; family Rutaceae; genus Zanthoxylum; species Zanthoxylum bungeanum. The sequence continues at coordinate 35,024 of SKCR01038213.1, read as the reverse complement.
TTAAAATGCAGACTCATATATATAAATTAACACAAAACCACTAAAATATAAATAATATTTAATTAGAAAATAATTAAGTTTACTTGTGTTTTTTAGTTCTTTTGTCCTATTTTTAGTGCTAATTTTTATGGATATATTATTTTTGAAAAAATAAATGGCTTGGGCTCAACATTTTGCCTGCGATACGCGGGTACCAAATACACCCTATGGCCCCATTTGGTGTTGTTGTTAAATTTTATTTTCTATTTTTGGATTTAGAAAACACAAAATAATCATTCGGTATCATTTCTTGAAAAATATTATAATAAATCCTTCAACATAATAATAATAATAAATAAATTAAAATAATAATAGATTATTATATAATAAGAAAAAATAGTACTATTATAGTAATAATAACTTTTATTATTATTTAATAACGCTAATAAAAATAATAATCATTAGTAATTAATATTTTTAAATAATAATAATTATTATTATTATATTATTATTTTTTATTATATAATAATATAATAGTAACAATAAAATGATTAATTATAAAATAATAATTTAGTTTATAAATTTATTATAAAAAAATTATTTCTACCGAACAACTTGTATTTTTTCCATTTTAAGATTATTGTTTTGAAAATGATGTGGAATAAATTTTTGAATTTTGAAAGTAAATTTAAAAATAATATTTTTATTTTCTTTTTTATTTTATAAAAGTATTAATTGAAAAACAATACATAGGGACTTGCTTGCAAAATTTAACATGTGAAAGGATGGAGGTTGGAGCCAGTATTCATTGGGCTTGGGTCACATAAGAAATCTGTAGGCCAAGCTCAAATATAGAATGTCTATGGTAAACATTTTTCAGTTGCTTGGGCAAATGAGGATAACTTCTAGTAGAGTTTTTAATAAGGGAAATTATCATTTTTTTCCACTTAATAATATCTTAAATGACTTATATTGTCATGAAAATTTTGAAATCATTCTTTTTTCTACCTGAAAAATTCTTTTCTATTTTTTATAAGGTAAAAACGGATAATTTTCCCTGAATGAAATATATAATTTGTACATTTTTTTACTTTGTCAGGTTGAAAAGTAAACAATTTTAAAACTGTGAGTGGAAAAGAGAATCAAATCCAAATTTTTCTCGTAAATAGTGATGACTCTATTCATGTGAAAAAAATGATAATTTCCCTTTTAATAATAATTAAATTTTAATTGTTTGATTGTTAATGGGAGATTTTATTAAAAATAGTAAATTTACTTTAATAATTGAGTTTTTTAAAGTTATGTTATGGAATGTATGAAATAAGCTTGTGAAATAAATAATAGTATTTTAGATAATTTAATTCTTAAATTTTTTTAGTATTAATTTTTTTTTCACCTCTACCGGAAGCCATATCATACTTTCAGTTTTTAATTGAAGGGAAGGCATTATTTAAATTTAGGAAATTACCAGTTTTCACTCAAAGTTTAATTAATGTTAGAAAATATTATTTATTTTTTAAATTATCAGCGATTCATATAATATTTACAAAATATATTATCGAGCCACTTTGCCGTTACAACCGTTAAATTTAATAACATTATAAGGGTAATATATATAAATTAAAAAAGAAACATTTTTTTTTTTAATTTTCTCTCTTTTTTTTTTCTTCTTTATTAGATTTGGTTATGAATATATATATTAAATTTAGTAATTTTCTTCTTAAAATATCACATATAATTTTGTTTTTCTTTCTAAATTATCACATATGATTTTTCTTTTATTTTAAAATATATAAATCATGTCATCTCCAAATCTTTTAATATTATAAAAAAATAATATTTAAATTTTACGACAAAGGTGACCCCACCTTTTGAATATATAAATCATGTTTATAATAGTAAGAGATTTGAAAATTCATTATTATTAGTGTGGGGTCCATCTTTTATGGTGGTCCACTCATTTTTTGAATTATTTATTTTTAAAAAAAAATTATTTATTTAAGGAAGTTAACAATAACTTTATCTCTTAATGTTTTAAATTAAAAACAACTTTCTCCAAATCTCACGTAAATAGTAATTCTCATGATCTCTCTTTCTTTGTTGGTTACCAAAATTATAAGGATAATGACTAATTTTTCCCGTATTATATATTGTCTTCTTGATATGAGAAGATTAACAGTTATGATACGTAATTTTTTTTAAAAAAAATGATAAGGGTGTCTAGTCTAACAACAAAGCTTGTGCATTCCATCAATTTGCAGGAATTATAGTGTTGAATAAATTAGAAAATCGAATGATACAATTAACTGACAAAATTTGATTTTGGCTTTCTGTGGAAACATCTTGGGTTGTGAAATTTGCACTTGAAGAATCTGATTTACTATGCCTGCAGGTAAGTTCATAACTTCCGCTATTTATTTGATAGTCATGTTATGTCAATCATATTTAGTTTAACATTTGGTATCATGAGCATGTAAGATCCTGGCTTCCGATATTTATTTGATAGTCATGTTATGTCTATCATATTTAGTTTAACATTTGGTATCATGAGCATGTCTATAGTCAAACTGGAAACTCTCACTGCTCTAGCTGAAACGACAACTTCTGTCTCAACCCTCATGGTATAGTCACATTCTGTAAGGTCCTTCCATGAGTCAAGTAGCTGCAAAGAAAAACAAACATGGTTAGTGGCTCCAGAATCAACAATTCATGCAGATTTATCATCTTCCACTAATAAAGACTCAATTACAAGTAAATCATATTTATATTTGGCATTTTAACCTAAACTTGTAGAATCATAGCCATGTAACATTGTGAACTTATAACATACCTTGAAAACTGTAATATCCCAAGTTTTTTGGAAAGTTCTGGAAGGTTTTGAATTTAAATTTTAGGTTTTGGAACAGTATGTGTTGGAAAATAGTTTGGAATATTTTAAAGTGAAGCTTGGTTGTGTTGGAAACACCGTGGTTTCGAGAACCAGTTACACGATTTCTTATTTACCATTCTACGCGTAAAAGATTCTTGTTTCGGCTATAAAAATTTCAAACGAACTCCGATTAAGTTTATTATTGAACCATCAGATTCGTTTTCCGAGACGAACAACTTTCATGTGAATACTTTTTGAAATTTGTATCAGAATGGCTTCAAAAATATACAATTTCTAGAAAGTTCCATGACAGGGCCTGAATGTAATTTTTGGGGGTCTGAACGAAAATTTTAGAAACTTTCTATAAATACCCATAGTTACTAATTATTACACAAATGGCATAATTTTTCCAACCGTCTCACTCGACCCCCCACCCCAAAAGTCATCCTTGCGAACTGCCAGTCGCGCCGGTGGCCTGCTGGCCACCGCCGGCCGGCGCTACTAGCCAGGGGGTGCGCCGGCCACCCCTCCACCTTGTGGTGGCCAGTGGCAGCCCCAGATCGCCGGAAACGACACGAAAAGAGAGAGGAATAGGCGCACGTGGGTTTCCCGATCTCGGCCCGTCGCTTCGTTTCACGACCCGAGCCACCCGTCGAATCTAAGCTCTCGGAGAATACTATAAGTAAATGGTGACATATTTTCTGTTCCGTGCACGGTTGCACGTGAAACGAGGAAAGAAGATTTGGTGAATAGTAACCTATCGGTGAACAGTAGGTCCGATCGGAATTCCATCGATTCCAGCATTTTTGTGGGATTGTGATGAGCAGAAAATATATCAATATTTACCGCCCATTTTACCTAATATTTTGTTTAGTTTCTCGGGTTTGATGAATGTTTTGATGTATTTTGTAGATAAATAAATTATTGGGACTTAATGGAATCAACTCGGGACTAAAACGATGAAATCCAGAGCAAAAAATGGCGAAAACGGAAATTTACTATACGCGTCACGAAGTACAGTCCTAAATTCCAATTTTGCGCAAATTTGGTATTTTGGCCATAACCTTTTCATCCGATATCCGATTGAACTGATTCAAGTTCCAGATTAAAAAAGACGCAAAGATCTACAACCTAAAGATTTAAATATTTTCGAATTCTGAAGTTTGGAAGGCGAAATTGATGAATAATCTAGTATATTTTGTGTAATTACTATAGTCATTTTCAAAATATAAAATAAAATTAATAAAATAAAAAAGTAAAAATTGTCAAACTTCCACCAAACATGCTTAACTTTAGATTTTCCTATAAATACCAAGCTTAACTTTGTGGAGCTATTGGTGGAGCAATTGGTGGATAAATTGGTGGAAGCCTTTAGATTTTCCTATAATACAAGCTTAACTTTGTAAATTTTTCATGCTTTCTTTGGAGGAGTTTCTCCATGAAAATCTAAAAAAAAGTGTCTTGTATATTATTAAGTTTTCTTGTATTTTCTTTTTATTTATTTAATAAAATTTTATGTGTTTTCTTTTACATCATGAGCAGGTAATCTCATTCTGCTGGGGTGAAAATGTAAGACTTTTAATATAATGAATTAGATTAATCTCCATTATTTTAATTAAAATTTGGATTAATTAGTTACCGCCTATATGGCCGGTTTAGGTGACAACCTTATTTACCGCCTATATGGTCGGTTTTTCATTTCAGACGTAGTTTCCGCCTATATGGTCGGTTTAGGTAATAACCTTGTTACCGCCTATATGGTCGGTTGGATTTAATTGAGACAAATGAAATTACCGCCTTTATGGTCTGGTTAATTAATCGGTAAACATTGAGAATAAGTGAGATTTCTAATTTTGAAATATTAAAAGTGGATCCTCTAACCCCCATCATTTTCTTTTATTGTACTTTTACATTTTTTTTATTTCCAGCATTTACTTTATTTAATTTCCAGTATTTACTTTATGTCTTTTATTTTATTTAAGCTTTTATTAGCCTTAGATATGTGTCGTAGCTAAGCCATTTATCTGGGGTTGTGATGAATTCCAATATCACCGGTTAATAAGGGGTTGTTTTACTGTTTGGGTAATATAAAGGTTATTTATTGAGCCTTAGTCTTAATGCTTCTTGTTAACTGGCCATTAATAAGATTGAACTGGTAAACTTAAAATGAACTTGGAAGAGAGATTTTAGGTTTAAGACCCTAGACTTAATAACCCACGATCTTCCTCGAAGATAGATAACCCTTTAATATATTTCCTTACATGATAGGAATATACCTATCGAGGCGGGGGGTAACCATAATTGGAACTTAATCTTAATGAATTCAGGTAACTTGGTTGAATAGGAATATGATTAATTGGGTTACACTGGGTATTTGTATCTGACCATCGGAAGAGGCTTTTACATATTTTTCGTGTTCCAGGTTAATAAACCAATATATTGCACAAACATGAAATAACAACTTCATCTTTTAAAAGATTTGGAAGAATTCACAACCCTGGATAGTTTTATAAATTTGAATTTTCCTCAACCTATTTTTGCGCAATTTTATTTACTTGTTTTTAAGTTTAAAGTCACCACCCAGTCAATCAATCAATCTGTTAGATACTAGTAATCATTTGGCTTCATAAAATTAATAGCTAGGTATTAAGTCCTCGTGGGATCGATACTTTTTATACTACTTGAACGATACGTGCGCTTGCGTTACACGCTTGTGATTACGCCGGTCATGTTTTTGGCACCGTTGCCGGGGACTTATTTATCTTTCACTATTAGTTTTGAGGTTAGATACATTTACTTATTGTTTTTGTTTTCTTATGTTTCAGGCTCTTAGACAGTACATGAGATGAACCAGAAGCTTTGAACTTCGACTGGTTGACCCAGAAATTGAAGAACTATCAGACAGTTGAGAAGAGAAATGTGAGAAGGGCAATAAGGAATTGTTAACATGGAACCTGAACCTTTGGAAGTTGCACCACCAATTCTCATTCGAGACAGAACCATTCCGGTGGTTGACGGCTTCATTTCCTCTATTGTACTTCCTCCATTACCAGCAAATGCTTTTGACATCAAAATATGCATTCAGATGATTCAGCAGTCAGTTCAGTTTGGGGGGAAACAACTGAAGATCCTAATGCCCACATCAGCAATTTCCTGGAAGTTTGCGGCACTTTCAATTACAACCGAGGAGCTGAAGAAGCAATGAGACTGCGGGTTTTTCCATATTCCTTGAAAGACATAGCAAAAGCTTGGCTACATTCACTACCAGCAGGTTCCATCACAACTTGGAACACTTTAGCCACCAAATTCCTTGCAAAATATTTTCCACCTGCTAGAACAACAAAGTTGAGGAATGACATCATATCCTTTTTGCAACATGACTCAGAATCTCTCTACAAAGCTTGGGAAAAGTACAAGGATTTTCTCAGAAAATGCCCTCACCGTGAGATTGCAAAATGGCTACAAGTCCAAACCATCTATAATGGACTTTCTAGATTGATGAGAACCACAATTGATGCTGCTGGAGGATGAGCTTTGATGGCGAAAGGAGAAGATCAAGCATGAAACTTAATCGAAGAAATGGCTAACAACAATTCGTTGTGGCCAACAGATAGGAGCATGATTCAAAGAATTGCAGGAATTTATGAAGTTGGAGCCAACACAACAGTGAATACCAGGCTGGATCAGATATGCAAATGTCTGGAAATAATTAGCAGGCAAGTTGTAAACATCACCGGATCCACAAGTTCACCATATGGAGGAGTACTAGAACCAGTTCAACAAGAAGAGATGGTGAACTATGTCAACAATTTCAACAGACAGGGGAACAATCCATATTCCAACACCTACAACCCAGGGTGGATGAATCATCCCAATTTTTCATGGAGCAACAATTCAGGGCAAAAGAATAATCCACCACCTGGATTCCAACAGCATAACAAAGGCCATGAGTATGAAAAAGAACCAGAAATGAAAGAATGGTTTGCAGAGATGTTCAAAAAGCAATAAGAAAAATACGATGCTATGTTTCAAGCCCAAACAACATTTAATCAAAGGCAATCTGCTTCCATTAAAGCACTGGAGAATCAAATTGGACAACTGGCCAATGCTCAGAGTTACAGACTACCAGGGAATCTTCCCAGCAACACAGAACCAAATCCAAGGAACCGAGGGAAAGAACAATGTCAAGCCATTACTTTGAAAAGCGGTATTGAAATCAACAAAGATGTTGGAATCAAAGCATCTATTTAAGAAGTTCTAAAAGAAGCAGAGCAACAGATGGAGGAAAAAGAAGCAAATAAAAAAAATCAAATCACTCCACCTCCACCTTTTCCACAACGTCTTCAGAAAAACAATCTGGACAAGCAGTTTGTTCGTTTCTTGGAGGTTTTCAAAAAGCTACATATCAACATTCCATTTGCAGAAGCCTTGGAAGAAATGTTCAGCTATGTCAAATTCATGAAAGATATTCTTTCACGAAAATGAAGATTGGGAGACTACGAGACAATATCATTAATAGAAGAATGCAGTGCCATCATTCATAGGAAACTTCCTCCGAAGTTGAAAGATCCTGACAGTTTTACTGTACCATGCACCATTGGAGAACATTATATCGGTAAGGCTTTATGTGATTTAGGTGCAAGTGTTAGCTTAATGTCTTTTTCTATTTACAGGAAATGGTAAATTGGAGAAGCAATGCCTACCTCAGTCTCTCTGCAACTTGCTGATCGAATGCTCGCATTTTCGAGAGGAGTCGTTGAAGATGTGCTGGTCAAAGTCGATACACTCATTCTCTCAGCAGATTTCATTATCCTTGACATGGAAGAAGACAAAGATGTATCTATCATCATTGGGAGACCATTTTTTGCTACAGGACGAACTGTGATTGATGTACAAAAAGGAGAACTAACCATGAAAGTTCAGGACCAAGTTCAGGACCAAGAAGTTACCTTCAATGTTTTCAAAGCCATGAAATTCCCTAACGATGAAAATGAAGAAGAATGTTTCAGAATTGATGTTGTTGATAGTATCGTTCAGGATACTGAGCCAAATCCCACGGATACACTTGAAGCTTACATCACCAACATGACTGACAGTATGCTAGATGTTGAAATCCTGGAATGTATTAACTACTTTGACAAACCATTTCGTTTCAAATTGACACCACCGGTTGAAAGTCTGGAACTCCCGACGAAAGATCGAATCAAGCCTTCGATTGAAGAACCACCACAACTGGAGCAGAAGTTACTGCCGAGCCATCTTAGGTATGCATTTCTTGGAAACTCTTCTGAATTACCTGTGATTATTTCTTCTTCGCTAAGATTGGAGCAGGAAGAAAAGTTGCTGAGAGTGTTACGAGAGCACAAGAGAGCCATTGGATGGACTATAGCAGACATGCGAGGCATTAGCCCATCATTTTGCATACACAAGATTCTGATGAATGACTAGTACAAACCCACAGTGGAGCATCAACGGAGACTCAATCCACTCATAAAGGAGGTCGTGAAGAAAGAAATCATCAAATGGTTGGATGCTGGCATCATTTACCCCATCTCAGATAGCACATGAGTGAGTCCTATGCAGTGTGTACCAAAGAAATGAGGAATTACTGTAGTCACAAATGAAAAGAACGAGCTGATTCCAACAAGAACAGTGATTGGATGGTAAGTATGCATGGACTACAGAAAATTGAACAAATCAACGAGGAAAGACCATTTTCCGCTGCCATTCATTGATCAGATGCTAGACAGACTGGCGGGACATGAGTACTATTGCTTTCTGGATGGATATTCGGGGTACAATCAGATTGCCATCACCCTAGAAAATCAGAAGAAAACCACATTTACATGTCTGTATGGTACTTTTGCTTTCCGTAGGATGCCATTTGGATTATGTAATGCTCCTGTCACATTTCAGCGTTGCATGATGGCTATCTTCTCAGACATGCTGGAGCAGAGTATGGAGGTTTTTATGGATGACTTCTCTGTGTTTGGAGACTCTTTTGACCACTGCTTGCAAAATCTAGAACATGTGTTACAAAGGTGCGATGATACCAACCTGGTACTCAACTGGGAGAAATGCCACTTCATGGTGTAAAAATGCATTGTTCTTGGACATCAGATCTCATAAAAGAGAATCGAGGTAGACAAAGCAAAGATCGAGACAGTTGAAAAATTACCTCCACCAACATCTGTAAAAGGGATTCGGAGCTTTCTTGGACATGCATGTTTTTACAGGAGATTTATCAAAGACTTTTTCAAGATTGCTAAACCTCTGTACAATCTTCTGGAGAAATATGTGTCTTTCAACTTCACCAAAGAATGCCATGAAGCTTTTGAGATCCTGAAATAGAAGCTTGTTTCTGCTCCCATCATTATAGCACCAGACTGGACCCTTCTATTTGAAGTGATGTGCGATGCTAGTGATTTTGCTGTAGGTGCAGTTTTGGGACAACGCAAAGTAAAATTTTTCCGCACCATTTACTACTCCAGCAGAACTCTGAATGAAGCTCAACTCAACTACACAACCACTGAAAAGGAGTTGCTCGCAGTTGTGTTCGCTTTTGACAAATTCCGCTCCTATCTGCTGGGTCCCAAAGTGGTGGTCTACATAGATCATTCAGCAATCAAATACCTGATCGCGAATAAAAATGCCAAACCGAGATTGATCCGTTGGATACTTATTCTGTAAGAATTTGATGTGGAGATTAGAGATAGGAAAGGGACAGAAAACCAAGTGGCAGATCACTTATCGAGGCTCGAGAATGGAGAAACATCTGGCAAAGAACTAACAATCAAAGAAACTCTTCCAGATGAACAACTGTTTGCCATTAAACAACAGGAAGTCCCTTGGTATGCTGAATATGTCAACTACTGTAGGCACTGCATTTTTGCATATAAGTACCTATGATGAGTCTCATTTGGAGACACTACCTTTTAGGTCACGGAAGTCGCGGGAAATGGGCGTCGGAAGGGGAAATTCAGAATAAGTATGTCATCAGATTCATTTCACAAGTTCACTGTTTTTGTTCGTGCTGCATTCGCAACCACGTTCGAACGTCAAGCAGATTGCGGGCGTTCGTGTAGCGTTCCAATCGGCGTTCGAACGGTGTCAATATTTCTGGTTTTACTGCTAGCCTCACACCCAAGCCCAATTAGCCCACCAAAGCCCATAAAACACATCCAAATTAATTAAATACATATTTAACACATGACAAAATTAAATAAAATTTAAAAATCATATACCAAAATTAAACAAATATCATGCCTAAACAAAACAAATTAAATATATAACCTTTCTAAACAAACCAAATCTTGTCTCCAATCAATCTTTGGTTTTCTTTGTTTAACACTAAATCAAATCCTCCTTTAATGCACAAATCCCTTCTTTGTCAAGCAAAGATTCACTCATCCCATTTTCTTATAAAAACAAAGCTATTCCAACCCTGGAACCCCCTCTAACTCTCACGCATATATAGCAAATAAAAAGCCTCTCCATTCACGCCTAATACACTCAAGAAGTAACAAAGAATTTTCTCTCCTCCTCTTCCCTCCATAACCGAAAATCACAGCCCCTAAAACATCCACTGTATTACCGAAAATCATTACCTAAAATATTCATGTTTGACCAAAAACTGCCCCTGGAACACCCCCAAACTACCGAAATTCACCCCTAAACAGCAGCCCTTAACATCACCAAAACAGCAGCCCCAAATACCCCAAAATAGTGGCCTAAAATACTTGAAATAGTGACCAGAAAACGTCACCAAAAGAGCAGCAAAATACAGTAAAAATAGCAGCAAAACAGGGAGAACGATGACTCAAAACAGTGAGACAACGAACGAGAGCAGTGAACCAGTGAACCAGAGGAGTTGCGGAGCGTTAGCCCTTCCGACGATCGTGTACCGTACATCCGAGAGGTGATTTAAAAGGTTAGACCTGAGGGCACTTTTCTCTTTATTGTCATTCGTTTTTTAATTGTTTTATCCGTATGAGAGTCGTTTGTGGATGCATGTTGTGGCCTTCGAATGAAAGGGAAAATGTGTCGTCTCTTGTGGTATATAGGATGGAAACCCAGACATAAATTTCGTAGCCGAATCCGAATGGACGGTAGTGCGGTCTGTACTTGGGATACAACTCCACGTACCACTTGAGTAAACGTCACATATCTCCCTTTATTTTATCTTGATTGTTTATTATCCGCATATTATATTTCGCCATTTTACTTTCTGTATATTGTTTGTTTGTGTGTTGATGATGTGATGCGTATGGGCTTAGCATATTGGTCTAAAGGTTTTCTATTCAAGGGAAGAAAAGGCCAAAAGGCTACCTTTACGCCAATACTTTGCCGCGCCGGACAAAGTATGTTTGGTTGGATGTGAGATATGTTCAACCTAGCATACAAAGTCCTATATCGTTGTCTTTAATTTCTATGCATTGTTATGTAACGCGCATGAGCTAACTAGGGTGGATTAAAGGTCCTATATTCAAGGGAAAATGCATGAAGGCTACCTTACCATGATGTTTTGTCGCGCCTTTTGTTATGTCATTGACTTTATACATATCATTGTTCTATTTATGCATGTATTGCATTCTAATGCGCATGGGCTAACTAGAGTGGATTAAAGGTCCTCTATTCGAGGGAAAATGCCTGAAGGGTAACTTTACCACGATGTTTTGCCGCGTCGGACAAGGTACACCCGATTGAATGGGAACGAGTTCAATCGGGCACACGGGGTCCTACATTGTGGATTTGCTTATTTATGTATGTGTTGCGTCGTCTCTCATGCATCAGGTCTGGTCCCGTTCGAACGCGTTCTTAAACGTTATACGAACGTGAAACTTCTGTTTACCGTTCAAACGCGTTTACGAACACTACTCGAACGCGAATGTGTTTTGTTTCATCAGGTCCAGTCCCGTTCGAACGCGTTCTCAAACGCTACACGAACATGAACCTTCGGTTTACCGTTCGAACGCGTTTACTAACGCTACTCGAACGCGCACGTATTTCCTTTATTTTATCATGCATCAGGTCTGGTCCCATTCGAACGCATTTACGAACGCTACTCGAATGCGAAAGTGTTTTGTTTCATCAGGTCATGTCCCGTTCGAACACATTCTCAAACGCTATACGAACGTGAACCTTCTGTTTACCGTTCGAACGCGTTTTCAAACGCTACACGAATGCGCATACACTGAACTGAGTCTTTTTCATCACATGTCATGCATAATTGTTTCTCAGGTGATTTCTCTTGTATCATGTAATCAATCATATTATTTGTATCCCTGCATTTATCTATTTGATGTGTTAATGAGATGGTATTCAAGCATGATTAGGCCGTTAGTATGTTACTTGGTTCTTAAGCATGATTTAGCCTATTTAGTTGTTCATTTTCAAGCATGATTAGTCATTTATTTTGTGTTTGGAATTTGCATTATGTTTAGGTTGTTCTTTGTTTTCCGCATTATATGATCGAAGTATGTTCATGAGATTGCTGTGTGCTATTGCATGTTCCCCGTTATGATGATTACTTTCATTCATGTGAACCTAAAAGTAGAATACTCTTGGAAATATGTTGCTTAGGCTTGGTTAAATTATTGCACAAATAATTTCATTACAAGTGGCATAAGTAAGGGACCATTCCGAACCCAATGGTTTGATGTGTTCCCTTGCGAGGGGTGAGTGCAGCCTTAAATCTTTGTCCCGGTTCACACCCGGGTGGCGACTCCATTATTCTCCGGTTTAGTCCCCCGCGGACTACTCCGTACTCCCAACCGGGCCGCGAGCCCGGAACAGCATGCGTCGCCCAGTTTCTGTGTTCCCACAACTACATAGTATCAGGAAAATGGCTGTTGGAATGGACAACTCAGCAACGAAAGAAGTTCTTCAAAGAAATCAAGCACCATGTCTGGGATGAGCCATACTTGTTCAAAAGTTGTGCTGATAAATTACTGAGACGGTGTATTCCACATGAGGAGGTCAACAATGTCTTGCAACACTGTCATTGATCATCATATGGCAGACACTTCAGTGGAAACAAAGCTGCAGCCAAAGTCCTACAATCAGGTTTGTTCTGGCCCACTCTTTTTAAAGATGCTTCTCTATTTGCTCTTCAATGTGACACGTGCCAGAGAACGGGAAATATTTCCAGTAGAAATGAAGGACCTTTGTAAATATTCTGGAAGTTGAGATATTTGTTGTGTGGGGGATTGATTTTATGGGACCATTTGTTCCATTATTCGGAAACCTGCACATACTGGTTGCAATAGACTATATCTCCAAATGGGTTGAAACAATTTCACTTCCATCAAATGATTCTAAAGTGGTGCTCAAATTCCTTAAAAATAATATTTTCACTCACTTCGGAACACCTCGGGCAATCATCAGCGATGGTGGCACACATTTCTGCAACAGATACTTTGATGCACTCCTATCCAAATACGAAGTTACTCATAAAGTTGCCACTGCTTACCATCCACAGTCAAATGGGCAAGTTGAAGTTTCAAATAGGGAGATCAAAAGAATCTTGGAAAGAACAGTTGGATCAACAAGGAAGGACTGGTCTGAAAAACTAGATGACGCTTTATGGGCATACCAGACAGCTTACAAGACACCTATTGGTATGTCCCCATATCAAATGGTGTATGGAAAAGTGTGCCATCTGCCAGTTGAACTTGAACACAATGCGTAATGGGCACTAAAGAAGTTAAATCTTGATCCACAGCTGCAGGAGTGAAAAGACTTCACCAACTCAATGAATTGGAGGAATTTCGCCTACAGGCTTATGAAAATGCCAAACTATACAAGGAAAAGACCAAGAGATTGCATGATAAAAAAAATAGTACGCAGACAATTGGAGCCAGGACAACATGTGTTGTTATATGATTCACGGCTAAAACTTTTTCCTGGAAAGCTGAAATCAAAGTGGTCAGGTCCATTTGTGATTACTCAGGTGTTACCATACGGAGTTGTTGAGATATAAAACCCCAAGTCCAACAACACATTCAAAGTTAACAGCCAGCGTGTCAAGCACTATTGGGGAGAATCATTTGAGCGACAAAAAGAAAGTGTCACACTTTCAGATCCAGCATAAGGTTCGGGAAATTACGTCTAGCTGACGACGTTAATTTTTACAAGCAATTTCCTTCTCTCCCACAAAATTCTCTGATGAAAGTCTACAAAACTCGCTTGGAACGGATGAGACTTCTGATGATCAAAGGTATTCCTAATGACATTCGTTGGGTAATCGAAGCATGGGTCCGATTAGCAGGTGAGTATTCTGATTCTTATAATTCTTATTTGCCTGGTTTTGGAAGAAGCACATATGCAAAGAAACGTAGAGCTAAGCAAATAGGTGTTTGTTACAAATGTGCACGCTGGAATTGTAATACTCGTTGTCGTTCTTTAGGAATGATGTTTGATAATCGCGAAGATAAAATTAAATTCATTAGGGATGGCTTGAGTAATGAGTCTTTAGATGATATATCTTCGACTCTTGAGACACATCCCAGTGGATATGTTCATATAGCCATCCGCAAATTACATACACAATTCCAAAAAGAAAGACAACAATTAAGTCTCGGGAATCTGACTCAAAAAGACCCTGTTTGCCAATTTATAAGAAAATTGGATGGGAAGCTTGTCCCTGACGCATAGACGTCAATAGACGCACAGAACCTGGGCGACACTTTTCTGTCATAGGCTCGCGGCCTAGTTGGGAGTACGGAGTAGTCACGGGGGACTAAACCGGAGAGTAATGTAGTCGCCACCCGGTGTGAACCGGGAAAATGAGATTTAAGGCCGCACTCACCCCTCGCAAGGGAAGACCTCAAACCGTTGGGTTCGGAATGGTCCCTTACTTATGTCACTTGTAATAAAAGGATTTATGTAATAAATTAACCAGGCTTAAATAACATTTATTTCCAAAAATATCATGCTTCTAAATTCATATGCATACATCAACAAGTTCATCACAACATGCAACATCACATGGCAATCTCATGAACATATTTCAATCCTATAATATGGAAAACTAAGAACAACCTAATCATGCTTGAGTACTATCTCATGAACCTATTAACCAAATAACATGCTAACAGCCTAATCATGCTTGAATACAATCCCGAGAACACATAGAATGGATAAATGCAGGGATATAAATAATATGGTTGGCTATATAACACAAGAAAGATCAACCAAGAGGCAATTATGTATGAATATGATAAAACAGACTCAGTTCAGTGTGTGCGCGTTCGTGTAGCGTTCGTAAACGCGTTCGAACGGTAAACAGAAGGTTCGCGTTCATGTGGCGTTTGATAATGCGTTCGAACGGAAATGAAACACAATGCTCGCGTTCGTATGGCGTTTGATAACGCGTTCGAACGGAAATGAAACAGAATGTTCACGTTCGTATGACGTTCGTGAACGCGTTCGAACGGAAATGAGACCTGATGCATGATAAGGCAAAAATGCATGCGCGTTCGAGTTGCGTTCGTAAACGCGTTCGAACGGGAACAGACCTGATGCATGAAATGGGACGCAATACATAAACAACAAAATAAAGGGGCGCGGCGAAGTACTGCCGTAAAGGTGGCCTTTTGGGGGCTCTTGATCTCTCAAAGAGAGGACCTTTAGACCAACATACTAAGCCCATGCGCGTCACATCACATCATGCATACAAACATAAAGACAATCATATTCAACTAAGTATGTCCGATTGAACGTGTCTTGCATCCAACCGAACACACATCAACCGGCGCGACAAAGCATCGTGGTAAAGGGCTTTAACCCCTCCCCATAGGGGATCTTTCATTCCACTTACTAAGCTCATGCGCTCGATTGAACCATGCATAAATAAGCAACATGCAGAATTTAGGTGACGAAAAATAAATAAATGAAAGCAACACAAAACAAGAGAAGGTGCCGTTTACTCAAGTGGTACGTGGAGTTGTATCCCAAGTACAGACCGCACTACCGTCCATTCGGATTCGGCTACGGAATTTACATCTGGGTTTCAATCCTATATACCACAAGAGACGACACTCTTCCATTTCATTCAAGCCATAACATGCATCCATAAACGACTCTCATGCGAATAGAATTCAATGATAAAAAAACGAATATAAACCAATGAAAAAGTGCCCTCAGGTCTAACCTTTTAAATCACCTCTCGGATGTACGGTACACGATCGTCGGAAGGGTGGATGCTCCGCAACTCTCCCGGTTCACTGGTTCACTGTTCTCGTTCGTTGTCTTACTGTTTTGAGTCGTCGTTCTCCGTCTTTTGCTACTGTTTCCTTGTGGTTTCGCTGCCGTTTCCTCTTTATCTTTTGCTTACTGTTTTTGGGTGTGTTCTTCCTGTAGTTTTTATGTGTGTTGTGTATGAGCTAGGGACTAGGGTTGAGAAGGTTGGTGAAGGGTTCTTTTTATAGGAAAAGGGTTTGGCTTGACAAGGAAAGAGATTTGGCTAATTAAAGAGGGATTTGATTTGGTGTTGGACAAGGAAAGCAATGGATTTGATTTGGTTTGGTTTAGGAATACAATATTTTAGATTGGTAATTATCTTATTAGATTAGGAAGTCAAATATTTGATTGGTTTTAATTGGTTAGGATTGATTTTAATTAGGTATATCTTCTTTTTAGTTTTAGTATATAATATATTCAAATTATTTAATTAGGCATGATTTTAGTTTAAGTTTGGTAAATGTTTTATTTAATTGGTAATGGTTTTAAACATTTTATTTAATGTTTAATGTTTAAATTAATATTTATTTATTTAATTTGGGATGTGTTTTATGGGCTTTGGGGGGCTAATTGGGCTGGATGTGAGGCTAGCAGCAAAACCAGAATTACCGACACCGTTCGAACGCTTCCTCGAACGCGGAACGAACGCCCGCAATCAGTTTGATGTTCGAACGTAAACACGAACGCATCACTAACGAAAACAGTGAACCTTGTTTATTCTGAATTTCCCCTTCCGATGTCCGTTTCCCGTGACCTCCGTGACTTAAAAGGTAGTGTCTCCAAAATGAGACTCATCATAGGGACTTATGTGTAAAAATGCAGTGCCTACAGTGGTAGAGAACTTCAAAAATCAGTTCCGAGTGTTATTTAGAATCGTAAATTTAGAGTCGACTGTATTATACCGAACGGATTTGACGTTTTCATCTATATCCTAGGTAGAATAAGGATAGCCTGTGACAGAGGGATTATACGTATGCAATGACCTCGACTTGCATAGTTTAGCGAGATTATCTGTGGTCGTCATAATCCATGAGTGGGTGGATTATCGACACAAAATTGGATTTCGTGACGGATAAACCTAAACTTAGAGAGTCCCACAATATGAAGTGTACTCGTTGAGCACTTGGGCAACTCGATATGAATAATACGGATTATTCATAATACTTCACTGGATTAAATGCATGCGCGTTCGAGTTGCGTTCGTAAACGCGTTCGAACGGGAACAGACCTGATGCATGAAATGGGACGCAATACATAAACAACAAAATAAAGGGGCGCGACGAAGTACTGCCGTAAATGTGGCCTTTTGGGGGCTCTTGATCTCTCAAAGAGAGGACCTTTAGACCAACATACTAAGCCCATGCGCGTCACATCACATCATGCATACAAACATAAAGACAATCATATTCAACTAAGTATGTCCGATTGAACGTGTCTTGCATCCAACCAAACACACATCAACCGGCGCGGCAAAGTATCGTGGTAAATGGCTTAACCCCTCCCATAGGGGATCTTTCATTCCACTTACTAAGCCCATGCGCTCGATTGAACCATGCATAAATAAGCAACATGCAGAATTTAGGTGACGAAAAATAAATAAATGAAAGCAACACAAAACAAGAGAAGGTGCCGTTTACTCAAGTGGTACGTGGAGTTGTATCCCAAGTACAGACCGCACTACCGTCCATTCGGATTCGGCTACGGAATTTACGTCTGGGTTTCCATCCTATATACCACAAGAGACGACACTCTTCCATTTCATTCAAGCCATAACATGCATCCATAAACGACTCTCATGCGAATAGAATTCAATGATAAAAAAACGAATATAAACCAATGAAAAAGTGCCCTCAGGTCTAACCTTTTAAATCACCTCTCGGATGTACGGTACATGATCGTCGGAAGGGTGGATGCTCCGCAACTCTCCCGGTTCACTGGTTCACTGTTCTCATTCGTTGTTTTACTGTTTTGAGTCGTCGTTCTCCGTCTTTTGCTACTGTTTCCTTGTGGTTTCTCTGCCGTTTCCTCTTTATCTTTTGCTTACTGTTTTTGGGTGTGTTCTTCCTGTAGTTTTTATGTGTGTTGTGTATGAGCTAGGGACTAGGGTTGAGAAGGTTGGTGAAGGGTTCTTTTTATAGGCAAAGGGTTTGGCTTGACAAGGAAATGGATTTGGCTAATTAAAGAGGGATTTGATTTGGTGTTGGACAAGGAAAACAAGGGATTTGATTTGGTTTGGTTTAGGAATACAATATTTTAGATTGGTAATTATCTTATTAGATTAGGAAGTCAAATATTTGATTGGTTTTAATTGGTTAGGATTGATTTTAATTAGGTATATCTTCTTTTTAGTTTTAGTATATAATATATTCAAATTATTTAAATTAGGAATGATTTTAGTTTAAGTTTGGTAAATGTTTTATTTAATTGGTAAATGGTTTAAACATTTTATTTAATGTTTAATGTTTAAATTAATATTTATTTATTTAATTTGGATGTGTTTTATGTGCTTTGGGGGGACTAATTGGGCTGGATGTGAGGCTAGCAGCAAAACCAGAATTACCGACACCGTTCGAACGCTTCCTCGAACGCAGAAGGAACGCCCGCAATCCGTTTGACGTTCGAACGTAAACACGAACGCAGCACTAACGAAAACAGTGAACCTTGTTTATTCTGAATTTCCCCTTCCGATGTCCGTTTCCCGTGACCTCCGTGACTTAAAAGGTAGTGTCTCCAAAATGAGACTCATCATAGGGACTTATGTGTAAAAATGCAGTGCCTACAGTGGTAGAACTTCAAAATCAGTTCCGAGTGTTATTTAGAATCGTAAATTTAGAGTCGACTGTATTATACCGAACGGATTTGACGTTTTCATCTATATCCTAGGTAGAATACGGATAGCCTGTGACAGAGGGATTATACGTATGCAATGACCTCGACTTGCATAGTTTAGCGAGATTATCTGTAGTCGTCATAATCCATGAGTGGGTGGATTATCGACACAAAATTGGATTTCGTGACGGATAAACCTAAACTTAGAGAGTCCCACAATATGAAGTGTACTCGTTGAGCACTTGGGCAACTCGATATGAATAATACGGATTATTCATAATACTTCACTGGATTAAATGAGTTAATTCGGATTGGTTAATCGGTTAAACGATAAAACCTGCATTAGAGGATTTTGTCCGATAATAATTATTGTGTATTTGTATTTGATAGATAATACGATTATATACACATTAATTATTCATCAAATGAGATTTTGACACATGCCATAAATATATGTATTTGTTATTAATTGTAAATAAAAATACATATATAATAATAATTACATTAATTAATTATTTGGATACTTAATTGTTAAATATTTGAATTATTAATTAATAAACCTTTTTTCCATAAAAGTTATGGAATATGTCCTATTATTATTGGACCAAATGGCATGTATTAATTAAATTTTATGTGTGCCAATTTGATTGGTTTACATAAAGTTGATTAGTATTTGATATGATTAATTTATCAAAAGGACAATAATACCCTTCAATTTTCGGCCAAGGGGTTTTTAAATTGAAAAATTGTTTTCTTCTTCCTTTGTCCACTGCCACTGCCAAAAACCTCAAAATAAAAAGGGTTTGAAATTTTGTTTCACAAATCCATGAAGACTTGAAGAAAAATCAAAGAAAAAGCTTAGGAAAACAAGGATTAAAGGTAATTCTTCAACTCCTTAAGCTTAGAAATTTGATTTCTTATTTCTTGATGATTTAGAAATGTTCTAGGTTTTCTTCAAATCTAACAAATTTGGGGCTTTGTGGTTTGGTGGATGGATTGGAAGCTTGGATGCATGTGTGAAGTGTATTTGGTAGATATTATTGTAATATTAGGCCAAATTAATCAATTGTTGATGAGTTGCTATTCTAGAGTGTTGTGACCACTCTTATGGCACCTATAATTTTTCTTGGGTTGTTCATATGTGGTGACTTTAGTTGGTGTCTTGATTAATTAGATTAATCTTGAAATTGTTGGATTAAAGCATGAAAATTTGGTATATTTATGTTCTGGATCAGATCTGGATTTTTCAGTGCATATATTGATGTATTTGATGTTATATTAATGTAATGGATGTGTTTTGGGAGTTGGAACAATTGCGGGAAAGTGTTTCCGAGTTGAAATTAGCGAAAACGGTCAAAAACAGCGTTACCGGGTGACTTTTGAGTCAACCAGGTGACGACTACCCAAACAGTGAATATGTTACTGTTCGGGCAGCCCATGAATTGCCCTGACACTATTGGGGCTGACCTGGGTAGTCTCCATAAGTGTCGGGTGGTCGGTTCAGTCGAAATCGCGTTTTGCGTCATTTTACGGAAAAACGGTTTTTGTAAATGTTTCGCGAAGTTTCTATTGAATTTATGTCGTTATTTGATATCGAATAAATAGGTTTAGGTGAAATATGAATAAATTATTCATATTAGATATTGAATAATTTATTCGATATTTTGAAAAAGTTTTAAAATACGATTTCGCTCGAACCGCGCTTCTGTTGCGCCCCATCGCCCAAAACCCCAACAAAAATGGTATCAGAGCAGGTCTGATGCTTTATCCATTACATTATTCATGCTTGATATTTGATATTTAATCCAATTTTAATGTTCGCAGATGCATGTAATCTAGATATGTTTCCTTACTTTTCGGTCATACGTTAACAGAAAATATAAGGAAAATTTAATCGTTAAATTGTGTTATATTTTCTAAGGTGGAATTGAATTGTTTAGAAAATAATTTAGATTAAAATTCTGCATTTGATGTAGATTATAGCTTCCATAAAAAAATCCCCGCTTTTAAAATATGGCTGTAAAGTAACGTGTATTGGATACATGTTTCTTGGTCCGTCTTGTCAGTACGGTTTATGGGTATCTTTCTATAACTGCATCCGAGATCGTGCCAAAGCTGTGAGGGTGTAGGTTATAGAATTATTATCCATATCGGTTGTATATTGATACTAAACGAATTCAAGTTAAAGTGGAAATCCTGAACGTGCCAAAGCTTTCAGGAATGAACCAGTAGCCTGAGTTTATGATTGACAAGTGTAGCCTTGATACGCTTCCTTGTGAACGTGCCAAAGTTGTCATAACGAGAAACGATCAGGACCAAAACCAGGAGTCACTGGTGAATGATTGACAAAAAGTTGTCTACCTAATGAATATACGTAGGCGAGATCGTGCCAAAGCTGTGAGTCAAAATATATTCATGGGATCCTACTCTCACTATGGAATTCGATTTAATTATTGAATTCCCATTGTCCGTTGGGGATTATGGTATTACGTAAAGTAGTGGGAGACACTGCTGAGTTTAAAATCCATAACTTAAACAGTGCGTAATTTTATGGAATTTACTGTTTTTGTTTTCCTTCATTCTATATTGTTTATAGATTTATGCTTCTGATCCACTGCATATCATATTACTGGAATATGTTTTCTGACTTTACTTATGGTTGCATTATTCTAGAATAGGTTCTAGAAAGACAGTAGACTTAGATATTGTTAGATTAGTTGAAACCATCGGGAACTGTTGTTCCGATTTTCTTTGAAAATCAAGATGGTTTGTGACTTAGTTACTAAGTCACGATTAGGTAATCTAAATAGGATATATGCTTTAGGATATAATTATCTAGAAATGACTGTTTCTTATGCAGTAAGAATTGACTTGAATAGTTCTTGTCTCAAGATTCTTGACTAGCATTAAGAAAACCCTTTAATATTTATTTATTTTATAATGACATTTCTTGGCTTTTGTGACTTTTAGAAGTCATGTGTCTGACACAGTTTGCTAATCAATCATTTGCAATTGTTTTGAATAATTGAACGCAAATTATAAAGCTTAATAAATGAGATGTGTATAGTTGCGTATAAAGAATATCGATTCTCGCAATACGACAACTATAGGTATTGGATATCAGATCTCCCGTCTAGTTAATTAAAATAATGTTTAATAATTGTTTTGATATTTGATATCAGAACTTGTGACTATTGGATAGTTACTTGTTCTTTATAAACAGTTGTTACATATTTTAATATGACTAGTAGTGTCATTAATGAAAAGATAAACATTAAGAACATGTTCGGTTAACTGAATAACTTAGAACAGTGCTTTATGAGTTTTTATCACATAAGCATTGGATGCTTGTTCCTTATGGTAAAGGATGGTATGATACGAGTTCACACCACATATCCCTATCCATTTAATGAATATCGTATTCAGGATGTGATTAAATCTCATTTAACCAATGATCGTCATTGGACCACATATTTATTAGACTAATACATTGGATGTATGTAGTTTAATGAATTAGTAATTACCTTAGATAGTTTTCTTTACTCCGTAACTTAGTTAATGAATTGTCATTACTTAGTTACGTGTTTCTAATAGAGAACATGTTGAACGTCTTGAATTGTTCAAGAACTTTCAATATGTTTATGATGAAACATGGATAGAATATTTTGAATGGTTCAAAGATATTCTATTTGAAGTATTGAAAACTATAACTTTAAAATTCATCGTGAGTCATTGAATTGTTCAAAGATGTTTGATATGATCGGACATATGAATTTAAGGCAATTAGTTCTAAAGTTATTTAATGAATTTGATTCTTACTCAATATTAAACTTCCACGATTCCATTTTGATGAAATTGGTTAGTGGGAGTAATTGAATTTTATATGATTTGATTCATTGATATTGAGTGTTACCGAATTAGTTTTCAATACTCTTGGGTTTATGCTCCAGTAATACTAATTCATCTTTCAATTTATGTTCCATTGGTTTCTACAAATACGTATATGATATGCATAGTAGAAAATTCGAATCTTGAAAGGTTTGAGATTTGAAATTTTCTTTTGTATAATTATTATATAATTGAAAGTACTTGCGCCTCGGAGGTACAAGTAAGGTTTATCATTTATTATATTTAATAGAATATTATATTCTATTTCATAGAATATCTTTTCTACGATCCCGAGTAAAAAAATTGTTTTGTTACTTGGTAGTTAACATTGGATGTTGACGATTGCAGAAAAGATTTGACTTATTGAAGTCAAATGTGAGAATGATAAACTGTAATGGAACTACATAATTAATAAGATGAAAAGACCCTTAGACAACTTCCGTATAAGTTCAATAGGATGTCAGAATCATTTACAAAGTATTTGATTTTGTTGTTTTCTTATCGAAGAAAATTATCCAATAACTTATAGTGGGAGCAATATTTGATATTGATTTGGGAAGTTAACATTGAATCATAGATCTAAAATTATTTTTGGCTTACTACAATCGAGTTTTGAACTTGATTAGGCTTTCGTTATGAATAGTTCATAAAGTGTGCAAATTGTTTGCGCATCAAAAGCATGGTGAGCTTGATAAAGGTTTGACCTTTATAGTATGACAATGAGAAAATTTATTCTCAGTAGTCTATTGTAGATTCTGAGAATACTTGTCTCTAGTCGCACTAATTGAACAATTAAGGATCTATTGGTTAATGTTGATATTAAACCGTGTGTTTTGGCTAAAGAATGCAAAGTGGCGTTCTTGAGTGATTTCTTCGAATGAGAGTTCCGTCATATTTCTTTGTTTGAAGAGTTCATTCTAGAATGACCCTAGAGTTTGTATTCTGCTGAGGTCACAGTTTGATATACTGGCTTATGGAGCCTATTGTAGACTCTGATAAGCTTTCCGGAAAGTCGTGCTCTCTGATTTTGATATTAGTCAGATTGTCTGGTTTTATCGAAGTATAGAGAATACGTTTTTTGTCAGTAAGGTCAGTGGGAGCGTACAAATTTCTTTCTAGTATTATATATCCTAAGTCTTTTTTTCTCCGTGTAAACAGTGGGAGTAGTCTCTGATATATTTGATATAAAGGTTTATATATGATATAGAACTAAGAGACTTGTGCGATACTCCCATTATTCGCATATTAGATATGACTAATAAAGGACACATTAAGTCTATCTGTATGACATTTAGTATAACTGTTTGCCAGTTAACGCGTCTTTTATATATAGTATTCATCTTTCATAAATGATGATGCCTTTGTTAAAAGATAGATTGATTAGAATTTCTAGTCAATCTTATGCATCATAAGATGATGGCGTAATGATTACTATATAATGTGCGATTAAAGATATCAATTTAATCGTAATTGTTACGAGTTATTTTGATATGCAGTAGACCATAAGATGTGTATTGAAACATGTTTTTTGTGATATTTGAGATATTAAGAACGAGTTTCTTATTCATGGAGAATTTAGTCAGCAACCATAAGGTCAGATTAGTTTTAATTCTAATTATGACATTAGATGGTCTGTGTCATATAAATTCAGAAAAGATGCAGTGGGAGTGTCACCGTTGATTCTACTAAACTATTGGAATCAGTTGCAACTTATGAAATATTGACTTAGAAAGTTGCAAAGTGACCTCAATGATTAGAAGTGTTGATATTAGTGTAGTGCTTGCGGTTGTCTCAAAGTATTTGGATTTGATTTCTAAATACATAGATAACTCAGCAACTATAGCATAATACTGATATAACATCTGAGTCATATTCATGTGGAATTTTGATTCTACTAAATATTAAGGATGCTGGATAAGGAAAACGGTTGGGTTTTTTGGACATACTCGATTTGTTAAGCAGACTTACTTGTTTGTTGCCTACCTCTTGAGTGCTAGGTGAGCTCTTGAGGGCCATGGGAATGTGATACACATTAAGATGTGTATAGGATACCGTGGATTGGCACTAGAGCAAGTGGGAGAAATTGTTAGGGTTGGTGCTCGGAGTGTCAATCCGGATCGTATTTATGTATGATTCATGAATACGAGCAATTCTATTTTCCATAATATTACTAATTTAATGGTAGCACCATTGTCTTTTATACACTTATTCGATCTAATTACGATTAGATCGAAACATAATCTGGTTCAGTAATACGTGTATATTAGACAAAAACCTTATGATTTACAGTATAGTGCGCAGTTACAACGTAGTTTGTAATTGACATTCGGAAGCGCACTATAACATGTATATCCTTAAATAAAGTTCCTGGTCAAGATTTACTAACACGGGTCGGTTAGTAAAATCCGCTGAGACCAGTACATATCGTATATCGTGACTTGGTCCGATGGTTTATCCCAGTGAACCATGAGTCTCAGGAGACTCGTATAGACATGTAGGTGTTTATTTGATAAGACACTAAACGGCTTACTGAAGATTTCCTAAAAGATGGTACACCAACGTCAATAAGAATCTTCTCGAGTTGAGCGAACATAGTGGTCCTTTGACTTGAGATACCATAGTGGGATATATGAGTTATCCTCCACAATTTGATGGCAGTCACGTTAACGATCTATTCATGATCAGACCTCCGCATGTTCGTTGGGTGTGGACTGATGCTCATGATATCCAGTGTGTATCAAGATAGGATCTGTCAGTCCTGTGTACAGGGCATAGGCATCCGCACATGTTTATGATCTAGTAAATCCATGACCATGGTATAACTTCGAAAATCAGTTCCAAGTGTTATTTAGAGATCGTAAATTTAAAGTCGAATGTATTATACCGAACTGATTTGACGTTTTCATATATATCCATGTATAATACAGATAGCCTGTGACATAGGGATTATACGTATGTAATGACCTTGACTTGCATAGTTTAGCGAGATTATCCGTGGTCGTCATAAGCCATGAGTGGGTAGATTATGGACACGAAATTGGATTTCGTGACGGATAAACCTAAACTTAGAGAGTCCCACAATATGAAGTGTACTCGTTGAGCACTTGGGCAACTGAATATGAATAATACGGATTATTCATAATACTTCACCGGATTAAATGAGTTAATTCGGATCGTTTAATCGGTTAAACAATAACACATGCATTATGGGATTTTGTCCGATAATAATTCTTGTGTATTTATATTTGATACATAATACGCTTAGATACACATTAATTATTCGTCAAATGAGATTTTGACACATGCCATAAATAAATGTATTTGTTATTAATTGTAAATAAAAATACATATATAATAATAATTACATTAATTAATTATTTGGATATTTAATTGTTAAATATTTGAATTATTAATTAATAAACCTTTTTTCCATAAATGTTATGGAATATGCCCAATTATTATTGGACCAAATGGCATGTATTAATTATTTTTTATGTGTGCCAATTTGATTGGTTTACATAAAGTTGATTAGTATTTGATTTGATTAATTTATCAAAAGGACAATAATACCCTTCAGTTTTTGGCCAAGGGGTTTTTAAATTGCAAAACTGTTCTCTTCTTCCTTTGTCCACTGCCACTGCCGAAAACCTCAAAATAAAAAGGTTTGAAATTTTGTTTCACAAATTCATGAAGACTTGAAGAAAAATCAAAAGAAAAAGCTTAGGAAAACAAGGATTAAAGGTAATTATTCAACTCCTTAAGCTTAGAAATTTGATTTCTTGTTTCTTGATGATTTAGAAATGTTCTAGGTTTTCTTCAAATCTGAAAAATTTGGGGCTTTGTGGTTTGGTGGATGGATTGGAAGCTTGGATGCATGTGTGAAGTGTATTTGGTAGATATTATTGTAATATTAGGCCAAATTAATCAATTATTGATGAGTTTCTATTCTAGAGTGTTGTGACCACTCTTATGGCACCTAGAATTGTTCTTGGGTTGTTCATATGTGGTGACTTTAGTTGGTGTCTTGATTAATTAGATTAATCTTGAAATTGTTGGATTAAAGCATGAAGATTTGGTATATTTGTGTTCTGGATTAGATCTGGATTTTTCAGTGCATATTTTGATGTATTTGATGTTATATTAATGTAATGGATGTGTTTTGGGAGTTGGAACAATTGCCGGAAAGTGTTTCCGAGATGAAATTAGCGAAAACAGTCAAAAACGGCGTTATCGGGTGACCTTTGAGTCAACCGGGTTACGGCTGCCCAAACAGCTCATGAACTGCCCTGACACTATTGGGGCTGACCTAGGCAGTCCCCGTAAGTGTCGGGTGGTCGGTTCAGTTGAAAATACGTTTTGCGTCATTTTACGGAAAAACGGTGTTCGTAAAAGTTTCGCGAAGTTTATATTGAATTTATGTCATTATTTGATATCGAATAAATATGATTATGTGAAATATTATAAAATTATTCATATTAGATATTGAATAATTTATTCGGTATTTTGAAAAAGTTTTAAAATACGATTTCGCCCAAACCGTGCTTCCGCTGCGCCCCATCGCCCAAAACTCCAACATTATGTTCGTCATAAGAATACATATGTAAGTTTATAGTTAGACATGGATCTTATGTGTATAGTGATGGTTATGTGTGTTATGTGGTCAGCTACCCAAAGTTATATGTGCAATGGGATATGTACGTATGTAAACTTTGATATTGATGTCGTTTACATAAACGATATAGAATGACATGATGTGAAATGAATGAGTTCTGTTTTATATTGTGGACGAAAGAGATAGTATGAAATTCGTGTTAAGTTTTCATTTTGAAATCTTATTTGGATTGCATGTAAAGAACATGTGTTAAGTTCCTCGTTTTGGATGATGTATTTGATTGGCCGTATAGAATTCGTGTTCGACTTTCTTTTTCTGTTGATGATGAGTGTGAAATGATATGAGTTGTAATGATGTATGGATTACGAGGCTTTTGAAAAGATGCAAAGTGAAGTGATCGGTTCCGAATGATTAGATATAAGGACGGGGAAATTTCGAGGATGAAATTTTTATAAGGAATGGAGAATGTAATATCCCAAGTTTTTCGGAAAGTTCTGGAAGGTTTCCGAATTTAAAGTTTAGGTTTTGGAATAGTCTGTGTTGGGAAATAGTTTGGAATATTTTAAAATGAAGCTTGGTCGAGTTGGAAAACGCGTGGTTTCGAGAACCAGTTACGTGATTTCTTATTTTATCATTCTACGCATAAAAGATTCTTGTTTCGGCTATAAAACTTTCACAAGAACTTCGATTGAACTGATTCCTGAACCATCAGACTCTTTTTTCCAAGACAAACAACTTTCATGTTGAACACTTTTTGAAATTTGCATCATAAGAGCTAAAACAATGTGCAATTTCTAGAAAGTTCCATGACATGGGCCGGAATGTAATTTTCGGGGGTCTGAATGAAAATTTCAGAAACTTTCTATAAATACCCATAGTTACTACTTATTACACAAATGGCATAATTTTTCCAACCGGCTCACTCGACCCCCCACCCCAAAAGTCGTCCTTGCGAACTGCCAGTGGCGCCGGTGGCCTGCCGACCACCGTCGGCCGGTGCGACTAGCCAGGGGTGTGCGCCGACCACCCCTCCACCTTATGGTGGCCGGTGGCAACCCAGATCGCCGGCAGCGACGCGAAAAGAGAGAGGAATAGCGCACATGGGTTTCCTGATCCCGGCCCGTCGCTTCGTTTCACGACCCGAGCCACCCGCCGAATCGAAGCTCTCGGAGAATACTATAAGTTGGCGGTGACGGATTTTCCGTTCCGTGCACGGTTGCACGTGAAACAAGGAAAGAAGATTCAGTTAATAGTAGCTTCGATCAGAATTCCATCGATTCCAGCGTGTTCGTGGTATCGTTTGGAGTCCGTATATGGCCTCGAAATCTCGGTAAGACCTCCCGGTAAAAATCTACAAATTTCAAGTTTTCCGTTAAATGTTCGGATGCATACAGTAGTTTCGTAGAGTACCGAAATGATATAAAATGAATTATTTGAGTATTAGTATATTGAATACGAGCATTCGGTAGGATCTGAGTGAAAACGGAACGAGTTTGATCGATCCGATAGAATATGTTAGTTTCCGATAAAAGTGGGTTTGTGGATATAATGATTTGTTTTGATTTTAATGTTAGTTATGAGTTATATATGATATTACGAACATGTTTGGATAATCCGAGAAGGTTCGGAGGATTCGAGACCTTTCCGTAGCGTTTGCGGAAACTTTTTCGGAAGAATTTTCTAAAAACACGCAAACCGAAGATTCAAGTTAACTAGTGGCATGAATTAGTTTGTAATGGTATTTTTAGAATAATAGAATTGAAATCATTGAAATCGGACTTCATTTGGTTATCCTAGAAAGATCCTGAATTTTATCGCAGTTTAGTTAAGAATCTTGCAAAGTTGCGATTCTGACGGCGTTTCGCCATTTGTTTTGACAGATGTGACTAAGACCCGGGGTGTTCGCGAAGCCAAGTAAGTAACCCATGCGATGAGTTCTCGAATTTTTCATTTCGTAATTCTTTTTTTTTTTAAACATATATATATGTGTGTGTGTGTGGAAACGATTGAAAGGTTTAGGTTAGTTACAAGATGGATTTGAGAAAGGGATTTCAAGATCGTGTATAGTTTAGTTAGTCGACCATCACATGTATGGACTTTCGTTATTGCTATGATATGAAGTGAGTACTTTGATTATGATGATGTGTGTATATATGTAATGTATATATTGATGTGTCTTAAAGTGGAATGTTCAAGGATAATGCTATGTTATGTATTTTGAAAAGATTGACGAGTTTAATGGCTACATGTATGTATTGATGCGTGTAACTACATGGACTCGTAATGGTATGTATATGTATGGATGTATGTAATGGTATGAACCTATATCGATGTAAACACATGTATATAAATGAGAATGAAAAGGCATCAATATATGAACATGTATTCGTATATGCATATTGTGTTAAGATATGAAGATTGGTAAATGCTATGATACGTGAAATCGAAGTAATACGTATATTCGTATGATTGGAACATGTGTATGTACGTGAGTGTTTGAATGGTGTTTTAGAGTGTTTGTTATGGATGTTCTTATGTATGAAAAGTTATGCGATGAGTTTGGTGTGCTGTGATATGTATGCATGAATGTAGGTTTAATTGGTTGATGATTTCGTGGTATAGTAGTCGAGCTGGTTAGGAATCCGTTCGGACTGAATTCATCTCATACCTATTCTAAAATAGGCAATGAGTCTCGTACAACCATTGTGTGTGTAAACCAGCCGAATGTATGTATTGTTGGATGGTGTGATCTTTGATTTATCGATTGTTATGTGTGCTTCGTAGTTGGTTGCGTGATGACTGTAAAGATGCCTGAGTGTGTGTGTGTATGTATGATGGAACTCGTGATATGTATGGATTATGTATGCTTATGTGAGATGAATGGTAGATTTGAAGTCGATGTTAATATCAGAGGTTATAAAGCGTGTTTGCCAAGTTGTAATAATATGTACGTATATGTATAAGAATTACGATATTGTATTGGCATGTATATATAAGAAATGTGCTACGGTATGTGTGAATGTATACGAAACCCAAGTGTTAAGCTATTGTAAGGTTATCATAGATTAAAGAAGGTTAGAGAAAGATTGTTTTGATATTGAAGAAAGTTTGTTAAATTTATCGATTTGATGATATTTCAAAGATATTCAACTGTGATAAGTATTAATGTGTGACTTCATGTTTAACATTGAAATGGTTTTGAATCTATGTTTCGTGTGCTTTGAATGTCTAATTACTATACTGACAATATGTAAATATGTAAATTATGAAATTTGATATGGGTAAAATATAAAGGATAATAGGAAGCTGATAATTCTAAGACTCGTAATAATTTGTAAATTCTGCAAAAAAAAAAACTTTTAATGTAAATGACTTGTATGTTTTGTTTGTAGTGCTAGCATGGTTACTTACTGAGTTTTATAACTCACACCAAACCAGTTTGTAGTTTTGCAGGCTAGCTCTTGTCAAGTCAACCACTTCAGTTTTAGATATCATGCTCGAGACGTGGATCACTCAAGCGGCAGTCACCCTCGCAAGTGTCCTGAAAGAAGTTTAAGAAGTTAAAATACTTGGTTATTACTTTATTTTTCGTGCTGAGCACGTTGTTGTATATATATTGAGTAAATGTTTTGATTGTTTATAATGTGGTAGGCACAGAGCCCTTGAGTATTGATAGATGGTGTGGGCGGAGCCCATAGGATATGATTTTGATGGGATTTGTGTGGACTTGAGGTCATTTTATTTGTTTGATGTATTCTTAGATTCCCTTTGATGCTGGACTGCGATCCAGGTTTTCCAGTTTTAGGATACATCATGTCGAATTTTCGGTAAATTCATAGGCTTATGGAGATGGGTCAATCATGTCTCCTGCTAGTAGCATCCTGCCTTTGGCGGGGGTGCTACAAAAATATGTAAAATTATCATGATATGAAAATACCACATACACTTAAGTTGCTAATCATGGAAACATTGCTAATATGAAACATATTCTTATAATTCTGAAATTCGATATAACCATAAACTAAAATCTTAAGTAATAAAACACTTAGAATCTGAAAACGTTAAAACTATAGCATTTATTCACAGGGCTGATGACAAATCCTACTGCTTGTGCTGGCACGTGGAATTGGCTCGAACTTCCTGTGTGGAACTGGTATGATCTATAAACGTACGATCGAAATACAGTTAGTATGCTATGATACTCGTGATTTTAAACGTGTGCGTGCAATGATACGTGTATTCATGACAACGAGGAAGGATAAGATGATATCTGATACCCTATGACGTGATCTGGAACAGACTGGAAACATATCTTGAATCGGGTCTCGCGTTGCGAGGCAAGATAGCTTGGTCGTGACGCCAACTTTGAAGCTGCTCGCGTTGCAACGCGACCCATTCTGTGTTGCACTGTGTACAAAGCATAATACAAGTTAGAGAGCACGACACAAGTTCTTGCGCATCGCGATGCCAGCCCGTTTCAGGGCTGGTCTGCAATATACCAATGTCAACTCCCTTGGCAATATAACACCACTACACTATCACCTTCAACATGAGCACTTCCCCAAACTTCATCATGCTTTATTTCCATCAAGATAACATGAGAATGTTATGATCACAACAAACCCAAAAATTAGATTTCCAATATAAAATACATCTTGCACAATCTATGGAAACAATTCTCAATTTGAGCATAACTAGCATAAAAATCAACTCAATCATGCTTAGAAGTCATGAACCATGCCTATGTTTCTATAATTCTACATGAGGGGACTTGAAGCATGATGTCAAAAATGCAAGAAAATTGCTAAGTTAGGGATTGAGTGACTTACTTGCATCAACCATGAAAATGCAAGAAACACACCATTTGAGCTTGATCAAGGGGCTGAAAAATAAAACAAAAATGAGGAAGAATGAGATGGTTTGGGCGTGATTTTTGCTAAGGGAGAAAGAGAAAATTAGTTTATTTATTTTAACCATAATATCTGGATTTTTCCAAATAAAATCATGATATTTATAAAGCTCATGTGCTAAATTTGGTCATTCACGTTATTTGTTTTGGGCCAAATTTAAGGCCAATTTTTGACTTGGTTCCACACCAAATTCAAGAAAATTCTAAACATAAAAGTTGTAGCATTGTGTTTAAGCTTTCCAAAGGTTCTAAAATCCCTGAAAATGATATATGTAGCTCAAGATATCGCTGAAATATTGAGAGTAGTTCATGAGTACAGTAACATAAAAAAATGTGTGCTGAAACTGAAAATTTATCTTGGACTTCCATTAAAGGTTACACGGGAAATTATTCCATTAATTCGCGATTATAAGCGTAATAATATTTCTTGCACGGAAAGTACGACTATGTTGGATATATCATGATAATTGGGGTATTACAAATTCGAATCTTATGGAGGTAAGGGGAGAACAAATAAATTTGGGCTTTGAAAACTTAGCATGATTATGAACAAGCTCATTATTATGGTCAATTTTTCTCACATTGGCTAAGTATGGAGTTCACTAGTGTTTTATAACCTCATGAACTCCCTTTCCTTACAAGTCGCGTTTTAATGATAAGTTTTACCCATAAATTTGTAAGACTCGTGAGTCATTCTCTAGGCTCCGTCTCTGCTATTAAATTAAAAACGATGGTTACTGAAGCTAATAATATCGGAAGGTGAAGCTGCCACAGAATTTAAGTCCAACCATAAGCATCTAATATGGGTCCCTCTCATTTTTTCCATTATTAGAATCAAATCTTATTATAAATCTTGTTCTCTAACTTGTTTTGTACTTTAGCTAAAATTAATGAAAATATCATTAGGGTTTTTAATCTTTTTAACGACTATTATCCCTCTTGATATTTCTCAGAATTAATACACACCAATAATTTGCTGCATTAAACACTTGATAGGGATTTGTTTGATGGATTATAAATAAATTACAATGCCTTCCTATTTAATGCTCTGTCGAATTAGCTCTATCTTAACAAAAATAATAATAATAATTAATGTGGTAAATGAAATGCCATAAAATAACATGCATGTGTGTAGGACTCTAGCTCGACTCAAGATGGATTAGTTTAATAAATGAGTTATTCAAATTCGAAAATAATAATTTGATTATTAAACGAAATCGATTCGTAAAAATTTGATTCTGGTCGTTTTTTATTTGCGAACACTATTTGAAATAAATTCGACTCGGATCATACAGATACACTTGAATCGATATCATATATGCGTGTGCGTCACAAACATTTGAATTTTATAAGGAAATTATATAAATTTGAAGAAGTAAATAAAAACTAAAATTTTTAAATTTATCGAGCTCGAGCCGATCTGTTAATAATCGAATTCTAGTCAAGCGCAATCCCAATATTTTCTTAACAAGTCGAGTTCGAATAGGGGTGGGCACGGTTCGGTCCGGTTCGATATGATTATGAAAAAAATTGTAATATAATTATTCGGTTTTTTAAAAAAAGTTATTGTACGATTTTTTATTTAAAAAATTATAATTATTTTTTTATTGTCGGTTCGTTCGATACTATTCGATTTTTTTCAATTTTTTAATCATCATTAAACACTAAATAAATTAAATAATGTAACAAATATAATTATAAAATAACAATATTATATGATTAGATTTTAAAAATTCAAAAAATAAAAGTATGCAATTAATTCGGTTTGATTCGGTTTTTTTAGTTAAAAAATTATTCGAATTCGATTCGGTTTGATTTTTTAATTAAAATATCGAATAATTATTTTTGAAAATAAAAAACTATCAATTCGATTCGGTTTTTTCCGATTTGGTTCAGTTTTCAATTTCAATTACTTTTTTATCCACCCCTAAATTCGAACAATACATATATAGCTTAATTCGAGCTCGAGCTGAGCTTATATAAATATTTACTCTGCTCGATTATAACCCTCTATGTGTGTCCTCGAGTTACTTACATAGGAAAAAAGTTTGGGTGAAGTGATCACCCCCACTATCTAATTAGACACCACCATACATATTTGTACGCACATTTATTATTAAATTTAAAAAAATATATATAAGAGATGGTAACCTATAATAATTAGATAATGCAAGTACTCGACCCCCACAATCACTATGTAATGTAGTGGAACGTGTCTAATTATCTATATTTGTAAGATTGGTGACTGTCTTAACTCAACTAGATGTCTATTGAGTAATTGAATTGTTGGCTCAGAATAAACCAACATAGAACTAATCGACGTCTATGATTTGACCTAATATTCATTAAAAAAAAAAAAAAAAATCTGATATTAATTAATTATAACATTCCCACCATGCATGCAATGACATGGAGTTCTCAAGGGGTGTTATAAGTCAATGGATACTGTACCGAAAGACGTAATGATTTAAGAAAATAAATAAAATATATGGGGTGAGTCCCTCATATAAAAAAGAAAATAATAAAAAAAAAATTAGAATTTACTATTTACACAGTAAATCTCATGCCTATAAATAGATGTTTCATTTCATTATTTTTTTCATCTCATTCTCAATCATCATCTGTATTTTAAGAAAGAAAATATAATTTTTTCTTAAGATTTTATGAGAGAGTTGTAGTTCTCATATTCTAAGAGA
>SKCR01038212.1:0-50036 GCA_019454045.1 Zanthoxylum bungeanum | reverse complement strand
GGACAAACTGTACGGGCCAAATTTGGTCAAAGGACAATTTCAACCTTTTGCTTCGGGCCCAATGCTATACCTGTAGGCATTGCATTTTTGCATGTGAAACCCGATGATGAGTCTCAGTTGGAGGCACTACCTTTTTAGCTAAGGATATTGCGGGAAACGGAGGTCGGAAGGGGAAATTCAGAATAAGTACGTCATCAAGTTTATTTCACAAGCTCACTGTCTTCGTTAGTGCTGCGTTCGTTACTTCGTTCGAACGTCAGACAGATTGCGGGCGTTCGTGTCGCGTTCGAGGAAGCGTTCGAACGGCGTCGGTGTTTCTGGTTTTGCTGCTACCTCGCACCCCAGCCCAATTAGCTCCCCAAAGCCCATAAAACACATCCCAATTTAATTAAATTAAACATTAAATATTAAATAAAATATTTAAACCATTTGCCAATTAAATAAAACACAAAATATAATCATACCTAATTAAGATAAATCAAATATATTAACTTCCTAACTAAACAAATCACATACTAAATTAAAAAAATGTCATGCCTAATTAAAATCAATCATAACAAATTAAAGATATTGACTTCCTAATCTAGCCAAGATTTGTCCCCCCTCAATCTTTGACTTTCCTTGCTCAACACCAAATCAAATCCTCCATTTAATGCACCAAATCCCTTCCTTGTGAGACAAGGTGAAGCCCTAACCCTTCTCTATATAAACCACACCTCTCCAAGGCATTGGCTCTCCTAGTTCACGCCCATCACAAACAAAAAAAGAAGAAAAGAATTTCCAACCCCCACTCTCACATTACCGAAAACAACAAGCCCTCAAACACTCTCATATTACCGAAAATACAATAAGCCATTCACACCCCATCCAACCACCAAAACAACTCCTAATCACCACCGAAAATAGCAACCCCCTAAGCCTCTACACATCACCGAAAAATATACCCCCAACGACAGCCCAAACACGCCCCAAACAGCCACTAAAGTACCCCCGAACAGCAGCCCCATTCCCACCAAAACTGACCCAAACCAGTCCCTAAATCACCCCCAAACAGCAGTAATTTAACCCCTAAAACAACAGAAAAATACAATTAAAACATTGCCTAAAAATCTTAAAAACAGTAACATAAAGAGACTGCATTCATAATCCTTAAAATAATCACACACAACTGCACTAAGAACCCACACAAACTTGGAACAGTTTATTGAAACGTCAAAACAGGTGGCCTGAGCAGTGAGTAGCAAAACAGAGGCCGAACAGGAGCAGAACGGAGTTCGAACCGCAAGCAAAACAGCAAAGCAGTGAGCTAGGACGCTAAACCAGTGAACCGGAGAAGTTGAGGAGCTGTACCCTTCCAACGTCCGTGAAACGCAAGCCTGAAAGTTGGCAAAAAAGGTTAGACCTGAGGGTATCTTTCACACTCGTTTTTTTTGTATTATTTATTAAATATTACTTGCATGATTGTCATGTTGAAATGCATGTTGTGGCCCTTGAGTAGATAAATATACATGAATTATGAGATGTAGTATGTTGTGGCTGTGGAATAAAATGAGAGACGTGTCAACTCTTGCGGTATATCGGATGGAAACCCGGACATAAATTTCATAGCTGATTCCGAATGGACGGTAATATGATCTGTACTCGGGACACAACTCCACGTACCGCTTGAGTAAACGACACCCTCTTTTGTTTTATGTTGCTTTTGTTTATTTTTTCGTCACTTGAATTCTGTATGTTGTTTATTTATGTATGATTCAATCGAGCGCATGGGCTTAGTAAGTGGAATGAAAGATCCCCTATGGGGATGGGTTAAAGCCCTTTACCACGATGCTTTGCCGCGCCGGTTGATGTGTGTTCGGTTGGATGCAAGATACGTTCAATCGAGCATAGTTAGTTTGATATTATTGTCTTTATCTTTTTATGCATGGTTCAATCAAGCGCATGAGCTTAGTGAGTTAGTCCAAAGGTCCTATATTTGAGAGACGAAGAGCCTAAAAGGCCACCTTTGTGACACTACTTCGCCGCGCTGGACGAAGTGTGTTTGGGTTGAATGGACGTTCAATTGGGCATACGAAGTCCTACACTTTTATTGTCTTTATTTCATGTGTTGTGATGTGACGCACATGGGCTTAGTATGTTGGTCTAAAGGTCCTCTCTTTGAGAGACCAAAAGCCCCAAAAGGCCACCTTTACGGCAGTACTTCGCCGCGCCCTTTTATTTTGTTGTTTATGTATTGCGTCCCATTTCATGCATCAGGTCTGTTCCCGTTCGAACGCGTTTACGAACGCAACTCGAACGCGCATGCATTTTGCCTTATCATGCATCAGGTCTCATTTCCGTTCGAACGCGTTAACAAACGCCATACGAACGTGAGCATTCTGTTTCATTTCCGTTCGAACGCGTTATCAAACGCCATACGAACGTGAACCTTCTGTTTACCGTTCGAACGCGTTTACGAACGCTACACGAACGCGAACACACTGAACTGAGACATATTCATCACATGCCATGTATAATTGTTTCTTAGGTGACTTTTTTATGGAACCACACATAGTCATTCTTATCTTTGTGCACATAATAATGAAAAGCATGTTTATTCCATTAGTTTCGTCATTTGCCTTAGTCTTGATTTAACGCATTACGATTCATATACCTATGCCATGATGACTTTGGAGTATTATTTCTTGTGATATATCGGATGGAAACCCAGACATAAATTCCGTAGCCGATTCCGAATGGACGGTAATGCGGTCTGTACTTGGGATACAATTCCACGTATCACTTGGAAAAGTGCTCACATGTATGCTTGTGCGGTTATTATGTATGCTTGTGTGTTTCATGAATATGATATGCTGAATGGAGTTGTATGTTCGTTGTTACTTTGAGGTATTTTCAGGCATGTGTTCTTAGATGTGAGATATATGTGAAATGTACGTATAAGTTTTATTTTGTACCCGTTAATTTAGAAGCATGATACTCTTAGAAATAAGTGCTACTTAAGCCTGATTAAATTATTACATAAATCCTGTCATTACAAGTGGCATAAGTAAGGGACCATTCTGAACCCAATGGTTTGAGGTCTTCTCTTGCGAGGGGTGAGTGCGGCCTTAAATCTCATTTTCCCGGTTCACACCGGGTGGCGACTCCATTATTCTCCGGTTTAGTCCCCCGTGGCTACTCCGTACTCCCGACCGGGCCGCGAGCCCGGGACAGCATGCGTCGCCCAGTTCCTGTGTTCCCACAATACCCCATCATGGATCCAAGCCCAAGTTGTCATCACAGATTCGCACTAAAGGGACCCCCAAGACTTGATGTATATAAAGGCCCATAGATATGCAAACCTAGGCCCAATAAAGTATCACAAGCCTAAACCATAATCAAGGCTCATCCCACGCCAGTCCACGTAACGCCCTGGCTCATAAACACTAGCCAGCCGTTCCCGCCTACAACGGGCAAATGCAGTGAATATCCCTCATAAAGTCGATCGTTACCAAAACTCAATGGACGAGTAATCAAGTGCACACCCCTCAGATAGGTATATAAGAAGGAAGGATCCATAAGGAGTAGAGACTCAACTTCCAGCTCTCCTACTCATGACTTTAGAACACTCACATTCCAACTCACATCACCTCCTTCCTACCGCCCTCACGACAGTCTACGGGGATCAAGGTAACATCTGACCTTGCTCCTCCTCTTACGACTTAATGCATCTCATTCCGGTGGGTAGACCCTTCACGCTCACCCTACATTTTTGTTTTGCAGGATCGCCAGTGCCCCTATACGAAATCTCAATTGTAGGCCTCGGGTGAAAACCAACGTCTACAACTCTACGGATAATAGCCCAGCCGTCTGACACAGCTACAGCCTGCCACATGATGCAGCTACTCTCAACCACTCAAATCTCATTAACCATGCTACTTTCGGTAACTGCTACATGCTACGCCACTGTGCCAGCCTTCATTCTAACCACTCCCGCGCGATAGCGTGTGTCAGTCAATAAACTTGCAGCCCTGCTCCGTCCCATCAGCCACTGGCCTACTTCTATCTCGTCAATTCTTGGGAAACCCAAACTTCCACTTAAGGCTCACGTCGCCCATACTTGAACATAATATCATTATCCCAACCTACCTCATCGGGCTAGTAAGTTGAGATGATTGACTGCAAACTAAAATGATCGATCTGTCCCACCAAATCAGGTCGGTGTTGAGGCATTCACTCCCCTCGTCTCCCTAAATATCTTTTCACCTCGGGTCGGGCATCAAGTGAAAACTAACTTTGGTCTTCTTATCGTGCCAGATGCCTATGTCTCTTGAGCCTGAACCCCTTGTTCAGGAAGTGGAAATCCCTTATATACCCTTCTTCACACCTTTGTTTCTTTCGGGTCTGGTAATCCGGCTAAAGCTCTCCAATTTTTTCCTTCAAATTTATTGAAAGAAACGACGACGCTTTCCGAATAAGAGCAAGTAATTAAAAGAGGGTTTCATTTCTTTGGGTGGACAATGAAGACTGGGGTTACTTGGCCTTTAAGCTTGACTAGATGAAAGCACATTAAAAACCATGGGGTTGTTTTTTTTTTTTTTTGTAGGGCATGAGATGTCTAGAAGATTAATTACTCAGCTTACATTAATGCATGCGAGCTTTGAACGGAGCTTCAATCCCATTATATTTCATTTATAAATATAGCCTCCGTATTTTCTTGAAGGATCGTAGGGCTATTTGACTAGCAGAGGAACAATGATTTCTGCATTAATCACTAGGAAAAACATGTAAGAGTTTCAAGTCTTTATCTATGACCTGAATTTTTATAAGTTGGAAATTACAAGACAAAAATTAGAAA
This sequence comes from Zanthoxylum bungeanum, assembly GCA_019454045.1. Taxonomy (NCBI): domain Eukaryota; kingdom Viridiplantae; phylum Streptophyta; class Magnoliopsida; order Sapindales; family Rutaceae; genus Zanthoxylum; species Zanthoxylum bungeanum. Next base: position 45,199 of record SKCR01038212.1, on the reverse strand, counting down.
TATGTTAATAATATGTGTTTTTATTAAGGAGATTCACCTTTGGTCTCTAATATTTCACATTTTTATTATTTAAGTCCATAATTTTTTAGTTACTTATTACATCCTTGTGTTATAATTTTATTGTTCGAACTTTACTGTTGAATGAAAAATGTGATCGTCTGATATAATGAATCCGTACTATTAGACCCGACCGGCGGTTCGGAACCGAACCGAACCGGCCGGTTTCCGGTTCCACAAGTGTGGAATCGGAACCGAACCGGTCGGTTCCGGTTCGGTTACGGTTCCCCTTCTGGTTTTTTTTTTTTTTTTTTTTAAATAAATTTTAAAAAATAGAAAAAAAATTCTATAATCGTAATGTTTTTTCAAACCATCACATCATTTTTATAGAATCATTTTTATAAAATTCTTTTAACAAAGAATCTTTTTTATAGCCAACTATTGGATAGTGCTTTCTTCATATAAGCGATGTGTGATATTTGTTATTTGGCTATTGTGTCTCACATCGCTTATATGAAGAAGTCAATAACCAAGAGTTGGTTATAAAAAGGATGTGGACATTCATGTTTTAGTATTGCAATTTTAAACCTCATTATTATTAATAAAAAAAATTGAGATTTACTTGTGGAATCTTACGGTTCCAAGTAATTTTTTTTTTTCGGTTCCAGCGGTTCCAACCGGTTCGGTCAGGGTGAGAACCCTAACCGAACCGGTCAGGTTCCGGTTCGGTTCCGGAACCGGAACCATCCGGTTCCAACCGGTTCGGTTCCGGTTCCGAACCGGAACCTTGGCCGGGTCTACGTACTATCTTCTGAAAAAAATAATTGGGAATTAAAAATGCTTGTTATAAACGTTGGAGATAATTGTTGGTATCTAGTTAAGATTGGCAAAACGATTAATTAAGACTAATTACAGGTTTTTTGTTTTTGTTTTTGTTTTTGTTTCTCTTGATTGGTGACATATTATGTATTTGTTTATAATGTTTTCCTTTTTTGGGCAGTGCAACAGTTACTTATTAATTAACTTAAAAGCTTAAAGACGATATATATATATATATATATTTAACGGTATAAAGGTATTGTTGTTGATTAGTCACGTTTCTAGATCATCATGTAACAAAGAATTCTAGCAAATATCCTTATACAAAATAAGCAATAAAGAGAGAATTCAAAATTCAAAGGAAGGTAGTTGTTGATACAATTAGTATTGTTTGTTTGGGGGTGATTTTTGGGAGCAATGAATGAAAAACAAGTGGACATATAGCTTCAAGGGAAAATAGTTTCATAGTTTCAACCATAAGCAGTTTTACTTGACCAACTTTCAATGCTACATACTATTTTTGAGTTACCTTACCTCAACCTCAATGTTTATTAATAGCTAAAATGTCATAGTATTGTTGTGGATGTTGCCACAAAAATTAATGAGAATCATTGATCTTATTAACAATATGGGCAGTTAAATTAGATATCAATATCAATATTTGATTGGAGACAGCTGCTATATGAATATCAGTAAGCCAATTTGTTGCATACCCAACACTTAGATGATATTTAGCTATTGCTTCATTCATTCAATTCTTCATCTGGGTTATTTTTCTTTCAATCTTTCTATTTGTTTTTATTGATTTATTATTGTTTTTACGAGAGGATAAAAGATAAGGTATGAATCATAATTATGAAAATGAGACAATTTTAAATTATACGTGCATTAACTTTCCCCCCAATATTAATTCTGCTGGCTTGGTAAGTCAATTTGGAGAACATGTTAAGGATTACAAATGGCTGGATTATACAAATCCTAGAATCATGTTGCTGATAGCTACCATGTTCACCTTTGCACAAGCTTTTCATTTTGTTCTTAAACGCCTTGGAATTCCAATTTTCATCTCACAGATTTTAGTAAGCACTCTCTTCTTTATTCTCCTTTTTTTTGTTTGTATATTTATTTTATAAAAGAACCAACCTGAATCATTTTGTCATAATTTTGTGTGAGCAGGCTGGCCTATTACTCTCTCCGCCAGCTTTACATGTTATAAAATTTCCGGACACTCTACTTACAACAGAAGATATAAAATTGATTGGTACAATGGGCAACATTGGTTTTTCATTTTACATGTTTCAAAGTGGGGTGAAAATGGACGCGAGAATGGTAGCCAAAGTGGGAAGAAAGGCCTGGTACATTGGCTTTCTCTCTGTTATGTCACCATTAGCTCTTCATTTAGCAATTTCAAGCATGTACAATGCAAGCACCAAGGCTAAAGGGAGGATTGGTTTCTTTGTTTCACCAATGTATTATACCACATCTTTTCCGGTTGTCAATTCCCTTCTTACTCATTTGAAGATCATGAATTCAGAACTTGGGCGACTAGCACAATCATCAGCTATTATTGCCGATTTTTTGAGCTATGCTTCTATCCTGTTAATGGAGTTTTTAAAACTAGCACGCATTTCTCTGCTAAACGCATTTCTTGAACTTGGATCTGTTTTTCTATATGTCGTTTTTGTTATGGTTGTGGTGCGACCAGCAATGTTATTAATAGTGAGATTGACACCGGAAGGAGGGCAAGTAAGCCAAACAGGATTATCAGTCGTCATACTAATTTTCCTTTTGTTTCTGAGGAATGCTCAATATTTTTTTAATGACTTTACAGTGATGGGGCTTTATATTCTTGGTTTAGCAGTCCCTCATGGACCGCCATTGGGATCTGCTCTGGTGAACAAATTTGATTGCCTTGTTTCTTGTTTCTTTTTGCCAATATTTGTTACAACATCTGCTATGAGGGTACAAGATTTGATTCCCCACACTTTCAACGTGTTTATATTGAGAAATGTAATGGTAGCATCTGGGTCAATTTTGATCAAATTTGTGGCCTGTTTCTTGCCACTTCTGTATTGGAAAGTGCATAAAAATGATGCAGTTGCTCTTGCTCTCATAATGAATGCTAAAGGCATTGTTGAAATGGCATACTACACCTTTGAAAGTGATTCAAAGGTACTTGATTCAACTTTCTTCTACTGTGTATGTGAATGAAAATTCTTTTTTTTTTTCTTATCAAATTAAAGTTGACACACACTTGCTACATTTTTTTCTTCTGCAGAATATAAATGAAAATATGTTACGTTTTATGCTTGGTATTGTCATTGTGATGGGAAGCATTGTGCCTATTTTCGTGAGAAAATTGTACGATCCTTCGAGGAAATACGCAGGGTATCAGATAAAGAAGCTTATGGATTGCAGACCTGATTCAGAGCTGCAAATAATTTCTTGTATTCATGTACCAAATAATGTCAGCTCTGTCATCAATCTTTTGAGCATTTCTTGTCCTAGAAGAGAAAGCCCTATTGTTGTTAGTGTACTTCATCTCATCAAACTTAATGGCCAAGCAACCCCAATCTTCGTTTCCCATCAAAAGAGAAACAAAAACAGCAAGTCCTCTGCCTTTAGCTACTCAGAAAATGTCATTCTTTCTTTCAAGCAATTTGAGGGACTCCATTGGGAAGCTGTGTCTATAAACGCCTTCACAGCTATTTCTCCACCGGATTTTATGCACGAAGATATATGCACTCTTGCCCTAGACAAACTTGCATCTCTTATTATACTCCCATTTCATCGAACATGGTACGTTGATGGCTATCTTGAATCCGAAGACCAAACAGTAAGGAACCTAAACCAGGTCATCCTGGAAAAAGCACCTTGTTCAGTAGGAATCCTCATTGACCATGGAAATCGAAGGCCTCACGTTACACATTTGGACTCATCATCATCAGATTCAGTGTCTGATGTAGCAATGTTGTTCCTGGGGGGTAACGATGACAGAGAGGCGTTAACATTCGCGAAAAGAATGGCAAGAGACGACAAGGTTAGGCTCACTGTAGTGCATTTCATTGCAGCAACTGGTCACAGGGACGTACATTGGGAAACAATACTCGATTCAGAGGCGTTGAGGGAAGTAAAGAACAGTGAGTACATAAGATATGTGAAGCATGTAGTAGAAAATGGAGCTGAAACATTGGACATTGTTCATTCAATTGTGAATGATTATAATCTTATTATTGTGGGAAGGAGATACAATTTGGAAAGTCAGCAAACATCTTGTCTCAAAGAATGGAGCGAGTTTCCTGAGCTGGGAAATTTGGGGGACGTACTTGCTTCAAAAGATCTTGGTGGGAAATCTTGTGTCTTGGTTATACAGCAACAACAATTAGTCAAGCCTTGAGAATTGAGATCCAATCATGTTCATGGTCACATTAATTTAAAATAATATATTCAAGGGGAAATTTTTCCAAAAAATGATTCTGGTTACTTGGTGGTTAAATGTAACTTGTAGCTTTCTATATTTGAAATCGATTTTGAAGAATAAAAGAGAGTGAAATAATTCAATTAGTGCGTGCAAGTTGGTGCATCTCCCATCATTACAATTTTCTGGTGCAGGTTCAGGTGATCTTAATAATAACATATCTTGTAACCATATAACACTGAGTTGAAATATCGATTTACATTCTCATTAGATCTACTGATTGTGCGATTCTTAACATGATGGGGCTAGAATGTGCAAGAACATATAAACTTGTTTTTCAACAGTCACCAAACCCTTCTAATTGATTGAAGTAACTCACATAAAAGACCAAATGTCCGTCTATCCATTCTTAGTTGATTCACACATTATATGTCACTGTTGCCGATAATGTTATCTGAAAATTCACGATAAACCTAAGGTTCTGACCCTATGCGGAATTTAATATAATAAACAGGACAAGTCCTGATTACTGTAACTATGGAATATTAACAGTCAATGACAATGTCAGCCAACAATCATAAAATCCACAATATCAATTTAATGCGAAATATAAATTGCGGAAAATTAAATCAACCACACAAAATTCAACACAATGATTTTGGTGACGAAGTAAAAAACTCTTCCGAGTAAAAAACCACTCCGGGTATAAGCTACCACCCGAATCCACTATATAGAGAAAAACTTACAGCGATGGTAAAGACCTATGGTGGCAACTCCACCGACTCAAGTACCTCAATACTGCAAGAACTCAAGACAACACCTCAAGCCCGCGACCCACGGTTTTCTTCAGAACCTCTGAAGTCTCTGAGTAGATTGTATCACCAATAACGCCGGAACTCCGACTACCAAATTTCCTCCTAAAGAACTCTAAAGGATTAGGGAATTTGGGTTAAGTTGTGTTGAATGTTTAACAAAGATGGAATCACACCATTAATGAAGAAGACAAAAAGATAAAGAAGTCTTCAATGGTGGATTCAAAGAGAGTTCAAAGCTTTGTGAGATTTACGCTCAAGGGATTTGTGTTTCAACTGTTTCAACCAAGGGGAATGGCGACTACATGTTATATTTATAGGTATGGTGAAAAAACTAGGGTTTTCAAAGTGAAAAGGGCCAAAAACGCGTTCAGATCGCAGTCGCGTTCGAACGCATACTAGAACGCTCCACGAACGCGCCTTTTCTGTGAAGACTCGTTCGAACGCTACTCGAACGCACAACAAACGTGAGCTCTCTGGAATGACCCCGTTCGAACGCACAAAGAACGTGCCTCGAACGTTTGCTCTCTGGAATGCTCATGTTCGAACCTAAAGCAGAACGTGACACTAACGCCAAACGTTCGAACCAAACAACGAACGCAGCACTAACGCCATTCATTCGAACACTGCAACGAACGCACCACGAACGCATGTCTGATGCACAGCAGCCAGAAACCAGTCCAATTGCACAAAGATCTTCATGATAGATTACAACTCAATTGAACTTGTTTTGTCACGGACACATGCCAATAAAAATGGAACTAACAATCTCCCCCTTTGGCATTCCGTGACAAAACACTACCTAATACAAAGACTACGGTAATAGACCCAAAAATAAAACTGTCAACTGTCAACCATCAAAACAGTGACTAATTACAATAGGACTCGATCTAATACCTAACCAAGTAGTCTTGAAATAATGCCACCGCAACAACATACATGCTCACCTAAAACATCCACAAACAACAATATACCGTGAAAACATTGAGATTATAAAGTATAAAATAAACATGTATAAACTCATGCATGTACAAGTAGATATCTCTCTCCCCCTTGATTTGAACTCCCTCTAAAACAGAGATATCTAAAGGATAATCTACGACTCCCTCCCATATATTAAGGCTATCACTCTTAATATAATACTCTTCTATTTTTTGTCACGAAATGACAAAGAATGAAGGAAACAAGAAAAACAACAGGATACAAACACATGCAAGAGTATAAACAAACATGACTTACTCCCTCGCACTAACAGACACATACAGTTAGCAAAATAACACACGAGAAGTAAACCAAAACTCAGAAAGGTGCATAAGAGAAGAAAAAAAATTGGTATGCAATAAATGAAGCACACACATGCACATACTGAGATAAATAAAAATCCTGTCAAAAACTGACCGAAACAACATTTCAAGCTGATACAATGATACCCAGTCAGTATTCAGCTGTTTATGACATGAAACAATATACATCATTTTAAATTTGGCTAAATACAACACTTATGCATATGACATAAACACCAAAGCATATCAAGCACTTGCGTGAAAAATAAAGTGCACAACAAATTAAGGCTTAAGACCTTATTTTATGAGCTGAACACAGCCAAAGAAATTCATCTCAAAACAAACCAAGTCAACACAATAGATGTTCAAACCTAACACCACTAGGACCTGAAAATAAGCAACATTGGTTGCATGCTATATTATTTACCCCATAAATATCATGAGCTCATATTTACCAACTCTTTCAAGTGAAAGGTTTTTGTCCTTATCTTTTGAATTTGGCCACATGGGCTCTTTTGCACTTGAGTCTTTTTTTTTTTTTAAATATATTTCTTTTTACTTTAGCAAAAGGGGATAGCACAAGGTCAACTAGTCAAAGGTCACACTATTGAAAAACAAAGTATGAAAAAGATTAGATTGGCATTCCAAAAACTCATACATGCGACCAAGCCTTGATAAAATAAAAACGTGTATGTGAGGTGCAAGCACATGATATATCAAATGTTTTTATCACACACACTAATGTATATAGAGCATCAAGAAAAATAAAAGCATATCATACATGCATAATCATATATCCTACATACCAGGATCACATGCATAAGCTTTTCATGCTCTAACAAGCCTTAAAATAAAATATTTTTTGTCTTTTTCATTTTCTATTTTTTTTTTGTCTTTTTCAGATTTTAACAAATAAAAATAAAGACACAAACAGGCTTGTAAAACATCCAATGGTACGTGGCGTTGTATCCCGAGTGCAGATCATACTACCGTCCATTCGGAGAACTACGATTGGCTTGATCCCAACTCAGGGTACGTAGGCAGACATACAGATGCAGCAAGGGATGGATCCTTTGAGGATCCGATTTGGATGATTGATGGTCGGCTCAGATTTTGGGAAATCTTCACCGAGTGAGAGATTTTTTGGTTGCCAGCATGCAGTACATGCAAACAACATGAACCGAAAGCATGATTTAACATGCCAACTTTTGCCAACAAGCTACAAACGTGTTGGTGAGTTGCGAAACCGTGTGACACTGTTCACACGGTTTTGGCATTATAAATTGAGCCTTCCCAGACCATTGTTAGTATCCCAAAACGTGAAAGTAATATAGTGTAAAGTGTGTGAGAGTTTTTTTGTAAAACTTAGGATTTTAAGCTTTGTAATTCTTTATTGTGAGTAATATAAAAAATAGTTTTCTCTCAATTCACCTCTATTGTGTGTGTTTCATCACAATAAGTGGTATCACGAGCTAAAGATCCACGGTGGGATCCCAAAACTCAGAAACAGAGGTTCGGTTCGGAAAATCAGTTCTGATGAAAGTTGTCGAAAATCGATTTTGAGCATACCATCAGAATTTTCACAGCGAGACGAGTACGATGGTATTTTCCGGCGATCGATCGGAGGTCAGACGGCGTCTCATGCGCCAAACATAGAGTGATTCACGCGCTCCACGCGCACTCACGCGCGCAGGAGGTTGAAGGCGCTGAGTCAGCATCCACATCATCGTCCAGTCAGCACCCAGTCATCTGCCACGTCAGGGATCCTGCACAGTCAGCAGCCCAGTCAGCATGACACATCAGCAACCCAGTCAGCGCCACGTGTCGTCTACATCAGCAAAATCCTGGTAAATTCAAGATAGGTCCCTGAACTTTTTGGAAATTACATTTTAGTCCCTTAACTTTTTCGTAATTGCAATTTAGCCCCTGAACTTTCAGAAATTGCACTTTGACCACTGTAATTTTTGAAATTTGCAATTTGGCCCATGTGTCGGATTTTGACAAACGAAGTGTCATTTTCACCATTTTTGACCATTCCGGACGCAACGATGAGGTCCGTTTTTTGAAATTCTGCTTAGAATTTTTTATGATGGATGAGGGTAACAGAAAAATGGTTTTGTTAACCAGTACCAATTATTTCACATGGAGATGAAGAATGAAAGACATTATGTATGTGAAGGACTATGATGGATCGGTATTTCTGGAGGAGAAACCAGAAGGAATGTCCGATGAGAAGTGGGCTAATCTTCACCAGAAAACATGCAATACTATTCGTCAATGGATTGACGACAGTATCGTGAACCATGTTAGTGAAGATATAAATGCACGTGTCTTATGGAGAAAGCTGGAGGAGCTTTTTCGAGCAAAGACTGGCAACAACAAGCTGTACTACATCAAGAAAATGATGGGGTTGAAATACCAGGAAGGTACAACTGTGGTAGACCATATCAACGATTTCCTCGGCACTATGAAAGAACTGTCTGGATTGGGCATAGACTTCAGTGATGAGGTAAATGGCTTAATACTCCTTAATACGTTACCAGAATCATGGGAAACGTTCAGATCTACGGTAATCAATTCAGCTGTAGATGAGAAAGTCACTATGGAGATGGCGAAAACCAGGATCTTCGAGGAAGAAAAGATGACGAGAATGCAGGAGTCAGCATCAACCTCAACCTCAGAAGCTCTGGTGACTGAGAAGAACACCAGAAGGGGAAGAGTAAAAGCCGAGGCCCTGATAGATCAGACAATAACCGAGGTAAATCTAAAACTAGAGATATTGAGTGCTACCACTGTAAGAAGAAATGCCATATGAAGATGGATTGTTACAAACTGAAGAACGAGCAGTCCAGGAGAGATGGTGACTCTAACCAAGAAATAGTTGATACTACCACCGAAAAAACCTCCAAAGAATTCTGCATTATATACGAAGAAGATGTTGTGAATCTTGCCAGCCACGAGACCAGTTAGGTGATAGATAATGGCGCCTCCATACACGCCACATCTCGCAGAGACTTCTTTTCATCTTACACACTAGAGGACTACGGTGCTGTAAGGATGGGGAATGATGGCCAGTCCAAAACCGTCGGTATTGGAGACATCTGCCTTGAAACAGACAACGGGACAAAGCTAGTGTTGAAGGGAGTCAAGCACATCCCAGACATCCGGTTAAACCTGATCTCAACAGGCAAGTTGGATGATGAAGGTTTCTGCAACACCTTTAGTGACAGAACCTGGAAGCTTACTAAAGGATCAATGGTGGTGGCACGAGGTAAGAAAGATTCAACTCTATATTTGATGCATGCTAAGCTTTCCAATAGTAGCATAAATACAGTCAACAGTAATGATGCAGCCGAGCTATGGCATAAAAAGCTCGGTCACATGAGTCAAACGGGGATGGAAATACTACGCAGACGGAATGTTCTTCCAAAATTGAAGAACTCACACTTACGGAAGTGTGAACACTGCATGGCTGGAAAGCAGAACAGAATGTCCTTCCAGAGCTCCCCGCCTCAGCGGAAACCAGAGGTATTTGATCTCATACATTCAGATGTATGTGGTCGGATGCAGACACGAACACTTGGTGGGTCACTTTACTTTGTGACATTCATAGATGATCATTCAAGGAAGATCTGGACATACACCTTGAAGAGAAAAGATCAAGTGCTAGGAGTGTTCAAAGAGTTTCATGCCCTGGTGGAGAGAGAAACCAGCAAGAAACTCAAATGCATCAGAATAAATAACGATGGAGAATACATAGGTCTGTTTGATCAGTACTGCAAGACGCAAGGAATTCGACATCAAACGACACCTCCGAAGACACCTCAGCTGAATGGCCTAGCTGAGAGGATGAACAAAACCTTGTGCGAAAAGGTCAGAAGCTTGCTGTCACAAGCCAAGATGCCGAAGACATTTTGGGGGGAGGCACTCAACACAGCAGTACATGTTTTGAACATGTCCCCACCAGTTGCACTAAAAGGTAATGTTCATAACCAAGTTTGGACAGGTAAAGAAGTGTCTTATGAACACTTACATGTCTTTGGGTGCAAAGCTTTTGTACACATCCCAAAGGACGAGAGATCCAAGCTTGATGCAAAGACGCGACAATGTATTTTTATTGGCTATGGTCAGGATGATTTCGACTACAAACTGTATGATCTTGTTGAGAAGAAGATTGTCAGAAGCCGAGATGTTGTCTTTGTTGAAGACCATACCATAGAAGATATCAGAAATGAGATGAAGACAATGCCCCAGTAATACAGAGATGTGAATCCAGAACCTCATACACCGGTGCCAGTACAAGTTGAATATGAGGTTCCCAGACATGAGGGTATAGGTGATGAAGCTCCCAGAGATGATGATCATGATCAACCACCAGTACCAGAAGCTACACCAACAGTTCCACATAGAAGGTCTGACAGAGAAAGGCGACCTTCAACCAAATACTCTGCATATGAGTATGTGCTGCTTACTGATGGGGGAGAACCCGAGAGCTACAAGGAGGCTGTGGAAACATAGAACAAAGAAAAGTGGGAAGAAGCCATGCAAGATGAGATGAAATCGTTGCATGACAATCACACTTTTGAGTTTGTGAAATTGCCAAGAGGAAAACGGGCTTTGAAGAACAAATAGGTGTATAGGGTGAAGCAACATGAGCACACTTCACAACCCCATGAAGAAATGCGATTTTGACATTCATCTGCTCAATCTCTGTTCTGCTTTCCAGCCATGCAGTGTTCACATTTATGTAAGTGCGAGTTCTTCAATTTGGGAAGAACATTCCGCCTGCGTAGTATTTCCATCCCCGTTTGACTCATGTGACCGAGCTTTTTATGCCATAGCTCGGCTGTCTCATTACTGTTGACTGTATTTATGCTACTATTGGAAAGCTTAGCATGCATCAAATACAAAGTTGAATCTTTCTTACCTCGTACCATCATTGATCCTTTAGTGAGCTTCCAGGTTCCGTCACTAAAGGTGCTGCAGAAACTTTCATCATCCAGCTTGCCTGTTGAGTTCAGGTTTAACCGGATGTCTGGGATGTGCTTGACTCCCTTCAACACTAGTCTTGTCCCGTTGTCTGTTTCAAGGCAGATGTCTCCAATACCGACGACTTTGGACTGACTGTAGACAAAGAATGTTGACGACGCTGTTCTAGGCTCGCGGCCTAGTTGGGAGTACGAAATAACATGGAGTCGCCACCCGGTGTGAACCGGGACAAAGATTTAAGGCCGCACTCACCCCTCGCAAGGGAAGACCTCAAACCGTTGGGTTCGGAATGGTCCCTTACTTATGTCACTTGTGATGATATGATTTATGCAATAAACTAACCGAATCTATTCAACATTCATGCTCAAGGGTACTTAGATCTAACATGCTTTCATCCAAATAACTCCACGCAATATAACACAACGAGCATATTGAACCATTAAATCAAAATGTATAAATCATTATCCTAACGCATCATAAACTAATAATATGCATAAGGAACAACTAAATATGCTTTAACAAATAAATAACAAACTAAATTAAACCATGCTTTAAATAATAAACGAATAACCTAAAGACTATAACATGCTCAAATACAAATTTGGATAAGACGAGATACGTGTATCTTAAGTGGTACGTGGCATTGTATCCCGAGTGCAGACCATACTACCATCCATTCAGAATCGGCTATGGAATTTACGTCCGGGTTTCCATCCGATATACCACAAAAGGGAACACATATCCCGCTCGTCTAACAATCACATCATGCCTCAAACGACTCTCATGCAATTATATATCAAAATAAATAAAACAAAAATAAAGAAGATAAGTAATAAATAAAAGGGCCCTCAGGTCTAACCTCTTTTGTCGTCTCTCGAAAGCGCGTCACACGGCCGTCAGAAGGGTATATGCTTCGCAAATTTTCTGGTTCACTAATCCAACGCTTTTCCTCGCTGTTCCGCTATTCGGGCTTCTGTTTTCACTCCGTTTTGCTGCTGTTTTCAAGGTATTTTCTGGTCACTGTTTTAAGGCAATTTAGGGACTGTTTTGGTGTCTGTTTTAGGGGTTAAGGGGCTGCGATTTTGGTGATCTTTAAGAGGAATTCCGGGCAATTTTTTGTGCAGTTTTGGGTCAGTTTCTGGACTGTTTTGGTGTATAATGCAGTGTGATGTGCGACTATATGGAAGGGTTTTTGTGTGGCAATAGAGGGCAGTGGATGAGGGTTATTCTCGGCAGTGAAGGGTTGTGCAGTGGGCGGTTTGGGCGTAGACTACTGGCAGGTTTGGGGCTGTGTTTTGGCGTGAGTTTGAGGGGGATTTTGGGGGTGTTTGTGAGGCAGTTCAGGGTCTGTTTTGGCGTGATTTTGGGGCGTGTTTGGGCTGTTGTTGGGGGTATATTTTTCGGTGATGTGTGGAGGCTTAGGGGGTTGCTATTTTCGGTGGTGATTAAGAGTTGTTTTTGGTGGTTGGAGGGGGTGTGAAAAGAGTTGTTTGTTATTATGTGTATGAGCTAGGGGTTGGAAATTCTTTTCTTCTTTTTGTTTGTGATGGGCGTGAACCAGCCGTGGGATGGCTTGGAGAGGTGTGGTTTATATAGAGAAAGGCTAGGGCTTCACCTTGTCTCACAAGGAAGGGATTTGGTGCATTAAAGAGAGATATGATTTGGTGTTGAGCAAGGAAAGTCAAGGATTGAGGGGGGGACAAATCTTGGTTAGATTAGGAAGTCAAAATATTTAATTGGTTATGATTGATTTTAATTAGGCATGACATCTTTTTGATTTAGTATGTGATTTGTTTAGTTAGGAAGTTAATATATTTGATTTATCTTCATTAGGTATGATTATATTTTGTGTTTTATTTAATTGGTAAATGGTTTAGATATTTTATTTAATATTTATGTTTAATTTAATTAAATTGGGATGTGTTTTATGGGCTTTGGGGAGCTAATTGGGCTGGGGTGCGAGGTAGCAGCAAAACCAGAAACACCGACGCCGTTCGAACGCCAATTCGAACGCTACACGAACGTACGCAATCTGCCTGACGTTCGAACGAAGTAACGAACGCAGCACTAACGAAGACAGTGAGCTGTGAAATGAACTTGATGACGTACTTATTCTGAATTTCCCCTTCCGACCTCCGTTTCCCGCAATATTCTTAGCTAAAAAGGTAGTGCCTCCAACTGAGACTCATTATCGGGTTCACATGCTAAAATGCAATGCCTACACTGACCATCATTCACAATCCTTACAGCACCGTAGTCCCATGGTGTGTAAGATGAAATGAAGTCTCTGCGAGATGTGGTGTGTATGGAGGCGCCATTATCTATCACCCAACTGGTCTCGTGGCTGGCCAGATTCACAACATCTTCTTCGTATATAATGCAGAATTCTTTGGAGGTTTTTTCGGTGGTGGTAGCAACTCTTTCTTGGTTAGAGTCACCATCTCTCATGGACTGCTCGTTCTTCAGTTTGTAGCAATCCCTCTTCATATGGCATTTCTCCTTACAGTGGTAGCACTCAATATCTCTAGTTTCAGATTTACCTCGGTTCTTGTCGATCTACCTGGGCCTCAGCTTTTACTCCTCCCCTTCTGGTGTTCTTCTCAGTCACTAGAGCTTCTGAGGTTGAGGCTGATGCTGACTCCTGCATTCTCGTCCTTTTTTCTTCCTCGAAGATCTTGGTTTTCGCTATCTCCATAGTGACTTCCCATCTGCGGCTGATTTGATCACCGTAGATCTGAACGTTTCCCATGATTCTGGTAACGTATTAAGGAGTATTAAGCCATTTACCTCATCACCGAAGTCTATGCCCAATCCAGACAGTTCTTTCATGGTGCCGAGGAAATCGTTGATATGGTCTGCCACAGCTGTACCTTCCTGGTATTTCAACCTCATCATCTTCTTGATGTAGTACAGCTTGTTGTTGCCAGTCTTTGCTCGAAAAAGCTCCTCTAGCTTTCTCCATAAGACACGTGCATTTGTAACTTCAATAACATGGTTCACGATACTGTCGTCGATCCACTGACAAATAATACTGCATGTTTTCTGGTGAAGATTAGCCCACTTCTCATCAGACATTCCTTCTGGTTTCTCCTCCAGAAATACCGATCCATCATAGTCATTCACATACAGAAGGTCTTTCATCTTCATCTCCATGTGAAATAATTGGTACTGGTTAACAAAACCATTTTTCCGTTGCCTCCATCCATCATAAAAAATTCTAAGTAGAATTTCAAAAACGGACCTCACCGTTGCGTCTGGAATGGTAAAAAATTGTTGTGGAAATAACACTTTGTTTGTCAAAATTCGACACAGGGGCCAAATTGCAAATTTCAAAAATTACATGGGTCAAAGTGCAATTTCCGAAAATTCATGGGCCAAATTGCAATTACGGAAAAGTTAAGGGACTAAAATATAATTTCCAGAAAATTCATGGACCTATCTGGAATTTTCCAGGATTTTACTGACGTGGCAGGTTGCTGACGTGTCAAACACGTGGCGCTGACGTGGCGCTGCGTGGCTGCTGACTGGGTTGCTGATGTGTCATGCTGACTGGGCTGCTAACTGTGCAGGACCGCTGACATGGCAGATGATTGGGTGCTGACTGGACGATGACGTGGCTGCTGACTCAGCGTCTTCAACCTTCAGCGCGCGTGAGGCGCGTGCGGCCGCGTGGAGCACGTGAATCACTCTCTGTTTGGCGCGTGAAGTGCGTGAGACGCCGTCTGACCTCTGATCGATCGCGCGGAAAATATCACTGTGCTCGTCTCGCCGTGAAAAGTCTGATGGTATGCTCAAAAGATTTTCGACAACTTTCGTCGGAACCGATTTTCTGAACCGACCTCTGTTTCTGAGTGTCGGGATCCCACCGTGGAACCTTAGCTCCTGATACCATTTGTTGTGATGAAACACACACAATAGAGGTGAAATGAGAGAAAACTCTTCTTTATTATCACACAAATAAAGAATTACAAAGCTTAAAACCATAAGCTTTACAAAAAACTCTCACACACTGATTACGCCCAAATATGACTCGCGGTTATCGCAGTACAGCTGGGGTGTCGATTCCACAGAGAGATGGTTACAAAAACTGATTTTCTTAAACAAAAACGATTAGCAATAACTGATTTTAAGGAAAGATTAAATTGCGATGGAAAATTAAAGATTTCAAAAAGCTTAAAAGATTTTAACAATAATGAGAAAGAGCAAAGCATCAGGGTCCCCTCTTGTACCTATTACTTATATTTCGTTATTGATTCATTTAATTACGCAATTGAGGATTTCACGTCCCAAATCCACAATTGGAAGATATTCAATTCTACACCAGTTTAAGTTCTATGGTAATTGTCATTCAACCTTCTCTACGTTCACAACTTACAAGGTTATCGTTACAACCTATCTAACGACGACAATATACCCTCGGGCAATACTGCAGCAGAAGATTAACTCGCAAAACAACCTTAATCTATCAAACCAATTTTATCAACAACACATAGAAAAAGCATGACTGAATCTATATGTAAACTAATAAAATATAGTTCTCAAATAATCAAAGAATAAAGAGATGAATAGAATAACAAATATTAATCAATTAAAACCATCCATGAATCAAATAACAAGAATACAAGAGTTGGGTACAAGAGTTCGCCCTTAGCTTTGCTTAGGAGATTAGTTCCGCATGCTAGATGAAGAAACAACAGAGATAGATAGGGAAATCATTGGATGAAGCATTGGTTCTGGTCCCGGGAATCTGCACGGCTGTAGGCACTGCATTTTTACACATAAGTCCCTATGATGAGTCTCATTTTGGAGACACTACCTTTTAAGTCACGGAGGTCACGGGAAACGGACATCGGAAGGGGAAATTCAGAATAAACAAGGTTCACTGTTTTCGTTAGTGCTGCGTTCGTGTTTACGTTCGAACGTCAAACGGATTGCGGGCGTTCGTGCCGCGTTCGATAAAGCGCGTTCGAACGGTGTCGGTAATTCTGGTTTTGCTGCTAGCCTCACATCCAGCCCAATTAGCCCCCCAAAGCCCATAAAACACATCCCAATTTAAATAAATAAATATTAATTAAAACATTAACTAAATAAGATAATAATTAAATAATTAAATAAAACATATACCAAACATAAAATAAACAATTACCAACTTAAACTAAAATCATGCCTAAATTAAACAAATCACATACTAAATCAAAAATAAATCATACCAAGTTAAAATCAATCAACCATTAAAGCCACTCATATATTTGACTTCCTAATCTAATAAGATAATTACCAATCTAAAATATTGTATTCCTAAACCAAACCAAATCAAATCCCTTGCATTCCTAAACCAACACCAAATCAAATCCCTCTTTAATTAGCCAAATCCCTTTCCTTGTCAAGCCCAACCATTTGCCTATAAAAAGAACCCTTCACCAACCTTCTCAACCCTAGTCCCTAGCTCATACACAACACACATAAAAATTAGAGGAAGACACACACCCAAAAGAGTAAGCAAAAGATAAAGAGGAGACGGCAGCGAAACCACAAGGAAACAGTAGCAAAACGGACTCAAAACAGTAAGACAACGAACGAGAACAGTGAACCAGTGAACCAGAAAAGTTGCGGAGCTTTACCCATTCCGATTTTTGTGAAACGCGAGTCCGAGAGACAGCTTAAAAGTTTAGACCTGAGGGTACCTTTTCATTAGTTTATATTAGTTTTTTTATTATTATTAAATTCTATTCACATGAGAGTCGTTTATGGATGCATGTTGTGGCTTGAATGAAATGGAAGAGTGTCGTCTCTTGTGGTATATAGGATGGAAACCGAGACATAAATTCCGTAGCCGAATCCGAATGGACGGTAGTGCGGTCTGTACTTGGGATACAACTCCACGTACCACTTGAGTAAACGGCACCTTCTCTTGTTTTGTGTTGCTTTTATTTATTTATTTCTTGTCATTTAAATTCTGTATGTTGCTTATTCCCGTATGATATGATCGAGTGCATGGGCTTAGTAAGTGCGATGAAAGGTTCCCTAATTGGAGGGGTTAAAATCCTTCACCACGACGCTTTGCCGCACCGATTGATGTGTGTTCGGTTGAATGCGAGATACGTTCAATCGAGCATACCTAGTTTGATATGATTGTCTTTATTTTCGTATGCATGATTCAACCGAGCGCATGGGTTTAGTAAGTGCGATGTGAGATCCCCTATGGGGAGGGGCTAAAGCCCTTTACCACGATGCTTTGCCGCACCGGTTGATGTGTGCTCGGTTAGATACAAGATACGTTCAATCGGGCACACTATGTTTAATATCATTGCTTTTAATTCTTTGTATGCATGATTCAGTCGAGCGTATGGGCTTAGTATGTTGGTCTAAAGGTCCTCTCTTGAGAGATCAAGAGCCCCAAAAGGCCACCTTTACGGCAGTACTTCGCCGCGC
Source organism: Zanthoxylum bungeanum (assembly GCA_019454045.1). Classification (NCBI taxonomy): domain Eukaryota; kingdom Viridiplantae; phylum Streptophyta; class Magnoliopsida; order Sapindales; family Rutaceae; genus Zanthoxylum; species Zanthoxylum bungeanum. Next base: position 27,449 of record SKCR01038212.1, on the reverse strand, counting down.
CCCTTTATTTTGTGTTTATGTATTGCGTCCCATTTCATGCATCAGGTCTGTTCCCGTTCGAACGCGTTTACGAACGCAACTCGAACGCGCATACATTTTGCCTTATCATGCATCAGGTCTCATTTCTGTTCGAACGCGTTAACAAACGCCATACGAACGTGAGCATTCTGTTTCATTTCCGTTCGAACGCGTTAACAAACGCCATACGAACGTGAGCATTCTGTTTCATTTCTGTTCGAACGCGTTAACAAACGCCATACGAACGTGAGCATTCTGTTTCATTTCCGTTCGAACGCGTTATCAAACGCCATACGAACGCGAGCATTCTGTTTCATTTCCGTTCGAACTCATTTACGAACGCTACACGAACATGAACACACTGAACTGAGTCCTTTTCATTAGGTTTCATGCATAGTTTTCCTAGTAGCTATCTCCACATGTATAAATACAAATATGTTAATGTATTACAATTCATATGCTTATGTCATGATAACATTTGAGTATTATTTCTTGCGGTATATCGGATGGAAACCCAGACGTAAATTCCGTAGCCGATTCCGAATGGACGGTAGTGCGGTCTGTACTTGGGATACAATTCCACGTACCGCTTGGAAAAGTGCCCATATGTGTGCTTGTATGGTTAATATGTGTGTTTGTGTTTTCCTGAATGTAATATGCAAATGAAGTTGTATGTTCGTTGCTATTTTGATATATGTTAAGCATGCAATTTTAAACGTGAGATATATGTGAAATGTGTACATAAGTTTTATTTTGCATATGAGAATTTGGAAGCATGATACTCTTGGAAATAAGTGTTACTTAAGCTTGATTAGATTATTACATAAATCCTTTCATTACAAGTGACATAAGTAAGGGACCATTCTGAACCCAACGGTTTGAGGTCTTCCCTTGCGAGGGGTGAGTGCGGCCTTAAATCTTTGTCCCGGTTCACACCGGGTGGCGACTCCACGTTATTCAGTACTTCCCAACTAGGCCGCGAGCCTAGGAACAACGTCGCCCAGGTTCTGTTGTCTACAGTCTGGCGACTCCACTGGGGATAGAGAATTGGCCCCGAAATATTATCTTGTGATGTTTGGATTTATGTTTTAATTGACCGTGTCTATAGTGGATAAAGTGAGGGTTTAATCAAAGGCATTTTGAGGCTAGGTAATGGTTTGGTGTCTTCCTTCATTCACTATCTTTCTAGAAGGAAAAGCTGTGAAGGCACCTAGATAGCCATCTACTAGTAGCCTATTGTGATGGACTAATTGGAGGACTCGTTGTTTATTCATGACAACAAGCGATAAGAGCCTAAGAGGCTTGGGTATTTAAGTGAGCCTCGCTCCACCTTCCCTCTGGGGAATCTACAACGGGAAATCCATTTGACAGTCTGTCACACACCATAGCTCATTGGCACGTACCTTAGTGTATAAAAAGGGGTGCGCTCACTTGGTCGCTCGAACCCTTGAGTGGGGAGACCTAGTTGTGGGCCATCCTTCGCCGGTGAGAGCCTTTGTCTATACTCTTACTAACCCACCCATAGACCGGGTTGGCTAAAGTAGCAATTATTTCCTTGAGTATGTGCTTGTGGACCATCCTCATTTGGATGCAGTTGGACTATTGTCAGAAATGCGGGCTTGTTGGGCCATTTAAACTGGGGCAAGTTCGTACCATATGACTATTAGGCCCAAACACTTGTAATTGTCCAAGGATCCATGTATTAATATTTCTACAAATAAAAATCACTAAATTAGTTTAAGTAATAAATATTTCTAAATTAATATAACAATAGAAATTATGTAATAAAATATAAAATATATAACTAAATACTTAACAATAAACCTAGATAAGTGATGTTTCAAATTACTTTTTCATACACTTATCACACACTTTACACTATATTACTCTCATGTTTTGGGATACTAACAATGGTCTAGGAAGGCTCAATTTATAATGCCAAAACCGTGTGAACAGTGTCACAAGGTTTGGCAACTCACCAACACGTCTGTAGCTTGTTGGCAAAAGTTGGCATGTTAAATCATGCTTTTGGCGCCTGTTGTTTGCATGTACTGCATGCTGGCAACCAACAAATCTCCCCATCGGTGAAGATTCCAAATCTGAGCCGACCATCAATCATCCAAATCGGATCCTCAAAGGATCCACCCCTGGCTGCATCTGTATGACTGCCTACGTACCATGAGTTGGGATCAAGCCAATCGTAGTTCTCTGAATCTCCCCACTCTGACTATATGGAGAGTTTTGTCATCCCAGCTATGGCACGACAGATTTCAAGCTTCTCATTCGGTAAAACCTTGGTGTACATATCGGCATCGTTGTCGTCTGTGTGAATTTTCCTGAGTTCTAACAGCTTTGAGCTCAGGACCTCTCGTATCTAGTGATACCTCACATCGATATGTTTTGACCTCGAATGAAAGGTGGAATTTTTACCGAGATAGATAGCATTCTGGCTATCACAGTACAAAGTGTACTTCTCCTGCTTGAAACCCAATTCCTGGACAAAAGTCTTCATCCACAACAATTCCTTGCAAGCTTCTGTCATTGCAATGAATTCTTCCTCTGTTGTAGAAAGTGCAACACATCTCTGCAACCTTGACTGCCATGCCACAGCTCCCCCTGAGAGAGTAATCAGATATCCCGAAGTAGACTTTCGGGTATCCACATCTCCTGCCATATCTGAATCGGTGTAGCCCATCAACACTGGTTCGCTGCTTCCAAAACATAGTCTCATTTTGGATGTGCCTCGTAGATACCGCATAATCCATTTGATCACATTCCAGTGTTCTCTTCCTGGGTTTGACATAAACCGGCTGACCAATCCAACTGCGTGTGCTAAGTCTGGCCTCGTGCACACCATGACATACATAAGACTTCCCACTGCTGAGGTGTATGGAACCTGTTTCATTTCCTCCTTCCCTGTCTCAGTAGATGGACTCTATTGTGTACTGAATCTAAAATGCATAGCAAGATAAGTGCTAACCGCTTTAGCCTTGTGCATCTGGAATCTCTGAAGTACTCTCTCGATGTACTCCTCATGTGACAAGTATAATCTCTTGGCTTTCCGATCATGGCCGATCCTGATGCCAAAAATCTGTTTAGCTGGCCCCAAGTCTTTCATCTTAAAATACTTACTCAGTTGCTGCTTCAAATTATCAATCATCGATTGATTCCGGCCAATTATCAACATATCATCTACATATAACAGTAAGATGATAAAGTCATCGTCAGAAAATTTCTGAACGAAAACACAATGGTCTGAAATGGTCTTCTTATATCCTTGCTCCCCATAACCGTAGATGCGTTTCCTAAGTCTACACTTTTTTTTTGGAAAAGGTTACAAGTATATTCCAAAATGTGTTTTTTGTACAAAGTACAAGGGACATCCCCCAGGATAGTGCAACAAGCACATACAATGAACCAAAGTTCAGGAAATCAAATACATGCCAGTGCTACAAGCACATGAAGAAAAACAAAGCTCAAAACAACCCAAATATGGACCAAACTACAGTAGTAAGCACCCACAAAATATGCCAACACTCAACCGAATAGCTCCATGAGCAGGCAACAAGAGACAGCCCACAAAGCGAGCCCACAAAAACCACCAGCACAAGCAGGCCCATTTGCCACAACCAGCAAATACGCGCCCAGCGCACTGATTCAGTAAACCCAGCCCACAAATTGCTCCATATAGCAACATTAGCTGCCACGTATAAGGAAGCAAGGAGAAACGGCCCAGAACAGCAGCAAAAGTCCAAGAGAAGCGCCAAGAGAGACCCAACAAACAAGACGCCACAGCCACGCAAAAGACCAAAACTAAACAGGGATCAATTAATCAGGCCGAGCATCCAAGAGGCCGGCAGATCGCTCAGCAAATAAAACCAAAACGCCCAAACAAACCAAGCTCAGATCCCAAAACGATTCACTCTCAAAACCAAAGAGAAGGGGTAGATAAACCCTTCCTTCAAAGAAAACAACCCCAAAGACAAGATCATCACAAAACACCCCAATTAGTCAGCAAAATAACCAGTGAGCCCTTCTATTCCAGAGCCATTTCGATCCCTGCTCAAGAAAACCAATCTGCTTCTAACCGAATCACAGATCTCCTTTACTAGATGGTCTTCCGAAATAGAGCATTGATCAAACACCCTTCTATTCCTCTCATACCAAATGAAATATACTGTAGCAGCTAGAACAATTCGAGCAACAACACAAATCAAGTTTCCTTTTTTCTTCAACCTTCAACCGCACCATGGCCCATCTGAGAAAATTTATCCAATCCAAATGAGGCCATTGGACTGGAACCTTCAGAGAAACATTATGCCAAACTGTGGAGGAAAAAGGACAATCAAAGAACAAATGTCTATGAGTTTCCGTACTAGAAGAGCAGAGAGCACACAGACATCATTCTGAACCACTCCAAAACGCATAAGCCTATCCATTGTACTAAGCTTGCCCAAAGAAGCTAACCAAAGCATGAAAGAATGCCTTGGAATATGACATTTAAACCAAAGCAAATGGTGAATGTTGTCAACACTTCTTCTGTTTCTTAGAGCCTCCCAAGCACTTCCAATTGTGAAATTTCCAGAAGCACTACCAGTCCAAATAAACCAATCCGAAGTCCAAATATTTTATGAGAATAAATATTTGCATGAAATTTCACTATGTTGTTGTTATTGAGATCATGGAAAAGGTGGCAAAAATTTGATCTAATTGAAGTGAGAGATTTTGCATGTACATCATCATACTATTTAAATATTTGTTTCATTTCAATAAATCGAATTATCCAATATAAAATTTAGAACATTTGAATGGTCTCTTGATATTATCAATAAAAATTCAAATCAAATTATAAAGGAAATATTAATTATATGTACCATATGTTTTAAAATTTTGAACAAAGTTTAATTTGTATATTAAAAAATATTGTCAAACTAGAAAAATATCTCTGTTATAAAATTTTTAAATCTCAACCTTAGGGTATCTTCACCTAGGATACATGTTGAGTATATACTTTATTTTTAAAATTATTTCCTGATTCTGTCTTGAGAATTTTAGATACCTAACTTTCATAAATCATAAATACCTCCTCCAAGATCCAATTTACAATGAATCAATGACCAATTTGGTGGCACAAATTTGTGCTTGCTTTTCCTTTTACTTTTTCCCCGGAGAAGAAAAATTTTGAAGGGTTTCTCTCTAAAACCCTAATTTATTTATTTAATGTGGAATTGTCTTTACAGCCTCAAAAGCACTTTCATTCCACTAATTAAAATTCCATAGGTCCTGATGTGATTCCACTAAGTTTTAAAGCCATGGCGGACCCTTTACAAAATAATATCAACTTTAATTACCACTTTTTCTTTTTTCTCCTTTTCAGTATTTAATTTCCAAAGTAGTATAAGAAATTCTCAATCTCATGTTTAGATTGATATCAATTGGTTACTTTTGAAGATTGAATTCACAGTCACACCCAAATTGAAATGATAAATGGTAGCAAAAAAGTGATTAAAAGTTGTAAAGATTATTCATCTGACAGAAAAAAAATATAGAAACATTTAAAGCTCATGTATCATGAGTATTTACAATTGAGTCAATGATATTAGGCGTTATAAACGAGTTTTTAAATTTTAATGTCATCCTACCGATAAATGATAATAAACATATTATTTTGTGATTTTTGATCAAAAATTAAGTCTAAAACTCCTTATAACATATATGATCGAATATGTGTTTCACATTAACAAATTAATTTACCAAAATTAAATTTCAAAAACTAAACACTAAGATTGGGGGTCCCTAATTTTGATCTATATTGGAGACCCTACCTACTGCCTATGTGGGATGTCCTCAAAGCCGTCTCGTTAAAATTGAGAGAAAATTAAAAAAAAAAGAAACTAAGATTTAATTTTGACCCAAAACATTAGAGTATTTAATTTCATTAGTTTTTAATCAAATAAATCGTGGGTATTAATGAGTTTAATCAGTAAGATCCGTTGACAGAATGTTCCTATAAATTGGAGGGTTCCAAAGAGATTTGAAAAAATATATTTGTGAGTGTGATGAATCCAATGGATAAAACTCAATCATAAAGGTATCGAAAGATTAATAAGTTAGCCTGGAAGCATTAATGTAGAAATTAAGACACTAATTTTGAATTTCACAGATAAATTAAATTGACAACAACGTCTAGCCCATTAGATTTTATTAATTACCTAAATTGTCAGAAAGACCACAAATATACTGATCATAATAATTTCATATAACCTCCATTGAAGTTTGAGAAACTAACAATTAGATGAAGATATATAATTATATAATTTATTCATAATATTTCCCCTTGACTTAGTCCCAAAGTTATTTAACTGTTAGTTTGGGTAAAAAAAAGATACAAAAATATTAAAATTTCCTTCATTACATATAAACAAAAGATAATCAGTAAAATATTGACAAAATCTTGAAAATTTATTTCTTTAAGCTCTAATTTATATATTATTTTAGTATAAGAATGATTAAACATTGTGTTTAAATTTTAACTTTTAATTCTTGTTTTATTTCATTATTACCATGTATTTTAAATGTTATAATCTAAATTTTACTTCTTTTTTTAATTTTAATTCTCTTAATAACTTTTGTTTATGCATTTCGCACATGATGCTTCTTTTTATTTTATTTTTAAATGAATATTGAATATTAATATTCTATAATTTTTATATTTTGTTGTCTCTACAGTGCACTGATATTGGCATAATCTATATATGCAAATTTGTTATAAATTGTTGATGTGGTTATGCCTTTATTTTAATTTTTTTTTATACAATGAAGGCCATTTATGTCACATTTTCTATCAAAATTAACGGTCAACTAATTTCGGGGATAAGTCAAATGAAGAAATATGTGAATAAATCATATAGTTTCATCTAAGTGTTAGTTTCTCAAATTTGATTTTTAATGTGATTTAAACCTTCTATTATTATTTTGTTTTCACACTGGTATCTTATAATACACATAGAGTACAAAGTACGTTTGGATCATTTATTGGGGAAATTCATAAAATATAACGATTATATTATATCATTTATGTAACAATCCAGTAGTATTTTATCGCGCATGTTGAAATTTTAAAAATTTACCAAATAAATTTAGTTATAATATTTACACATTCAAAAGAGATTTTTAAGTCTAAATTTGCTTCTTAGCGTCCACACCATGTTGAAACGTAATATTATGTTTGGAGACTTGCATGCATTTCACAGTGCAAAGACCGACAGTTACAATTTGCAAACACTATTAAAAAATTATGATGAATAAATGATGATTTATAAATATTATTATATAATTTTTATTTTTGTTAAAAAATTATTTACAATTAGTTTTTTTAATATTTTGACGATAAGTAAAAATTAAAAACTCATTTTTTTTTTGTAAATTCAGTTTTTTAAATAAACCGTAATTAGTAATTATAATGTTTGATTATTAATTAAACAATAAAAATTTTATATTTTGATTAAAATATAATTTTTTCATCTCATCATAGATCAGATCATAATATTAAATAAAGCCGAAGCAAAAGATTGAAAGGAAAATTTATTACAGTAGTAATGGTAAAGGAAAAAAAACGTGATTTTGGTCAAAGAGATCAAGACCCATAACCAGAGGTAATATTATGGAGAAGAAGAGAAGATTGTTTTAATATTCAAAGGGAAACATTGAAAGCAACTTAAATAGATTTGACAACAATAATTATGTAATAATACAATGAGTTGGTTTGTTATTTCTTGCGGTCAAGAACTTTGATTTAATTATTGTCAAGTCATTTTTAACTTTCTGTTTTTTTATTCTTTTTTTTTTTATCTTTTTATATAATTAAAGGTGGCTGTAGCTGTACACTTTATAAAGCCAAAAAGTTTTAGGTAATATGTTAGGTAAAAGATTATGAAATGCTTCACGTGTAATTAACTTAATTTCAATACTCAGTAATTAATTATAAACATATATTAATTTTAAATTAGAGAAGCCCTACACAACAAAATGTTTTAAAATGTTTCTTCAATCTATAAAACCCCTCATAATCATTGAGAATGGTTTTGGTATTTGTTTTCATCATAATTTTATAATTATCAAATTTTGGGTAATCAACAATTTTATTGTTTAAAGACAAATTTCAATAATTAATTAACTAAACACTATTTGGTTGAATGATGAAGATAAATTTCAAATAATTTATGCACATATTTTTATAATAGACTTCAATTATATTATCATGAAATCATAACTTTTAATTTCATGAAGATTAATGTTCAATTATTGGATCTCATCAATCATTTTATATTTATATAACTTATAAACATGCTTTAAATTTTTGGTTGAATTTTCTTATTGTCTAATAGAAATCCTAAGGAAGCCAAAAATCTTTTTTCACAAAAGTTTATTCATGCATGTAAGTTGCTTTTTTGAGGTTGAAAGGTTTTGATTTTACATTGTTAATTAATTAATTAATTTTTTTTTGTTGATTTACATGTGGAAATTAAGTAACATTTTGTATAGTTTTTCCAACAAAATTTCTACTGTTAGAATTTTTAAAAACTAAAAGTTTTAGTTATTTAGTTGTCAATAAGATTTTTTATTTAAAAAAAAATTATTTTTGTAGACAAGATTTTTAAAGTGTTGTTATGGAATATGAATGAAATTATTTTGTAAATTAAAATAATTATAAGGACATTATATACAATTTAAAAAAGCTTTACAATATATTAATTCTTCAAAAAATCCAAATTTTAAGTTTTTATATTTAAAACGGTAAAATAAATTTTTGTTTTTCATAAAAACTCGACTCAAATGTAATTAAACAACACCAAAATTTTGAAAATAATTTATAGGATTAAAAAAACATTTTTAGCTGGTAAAAAAGTTATATACCAAACGTAGCTTATTGAGGGCTTGAATAGTTTAAAATTATTACCGACCTATTTATTTTGTAATATTTCAATATGAACGTCCCAATCATTTTGTAAGGTGTGTAGAAATGTCTAACTTAAAAGATAAAATTTATAGGATTAATTATTTGTTCTTGATTGGCTTCATTAATAATATATCAATGATATATAAAAAATTTAAACTCCAAAGACACTACAAGAATAGACCATTTAGCGTCGAATTATTTCGACGCCATACGTCACGGTTTCGACGCAAAATACATTTAGCGTCGAAAAAATTAGACGCAAAAAATGGACGCTGAAATGTCGACGAGAATCACTTTTAGCGTCGAAATAATTAAATGCGACGCTAAAAAGCTTTATTCCGCGTCCAATTTATTTCGATGCTAAAGTACATATTTCGACGCTATTGGTTATATTTTGCGACGAAATATTTCGACGCACAAATCCAAACTTTTAGCGTCGAAACGTGTCGACGCTAAAGTATATTAAAAAAGTATTATATGTAAGCTTACAGCGGCCATTTTTTGTTACTATTAGCGTCGAAATAATCGACGCCAAAACTTGGACTTTTTGCGTCGAAACTTTCGACGCTAAAGTATATTAAAAAAGTATTATATGTAAGCTTACATCGGCCATTTTTTGTTACTATTAGCGTCGAAATATTCGACGCCAAAACTTGGACTTTTTGCGTCGAATTATTTCGTCGCTAATAGTTCAAAATTTTTCTTTTAAAAAATTATTAATTTACTTCTTTTTTGGTCAAAAATAAATTTTGTTGAAAAAAATGTAATTAATAACAGAATTACGAAATATTATAATAAATATTATATTAAATTTGTTTAGAAAAAATATATTATATTAAATATATTTGTTCAAAATGTTTATACAAAACCAAATATAAAATTAATTGCTACTGTGATGGGGGACGCTCGAGCCCGATGCACCATAACTAAATGAGGCCTCAAACATCTGACGGAAAGCCAGCATTAGCTCTTGCAACTGCTCCATCTTCTTCTCGTGGTCTATCATCTTCTTCTCGTGGTCCACCGTGACCTGTTGTAGCTTCTCCTTAGTCTGCTGCAGCTCGTCTCGGGTGCTGGCTAGCTCGTCTTTGGTGGTGACTAACTCGTCTCGAAGAGAGACATTGTCCGAATTAACACTATTGCGTGCAGATGACGTTGGCTTTTTACGAGTGCCAAGGCCAACGTTGTAAACTGTCTGATTCTTGAAAACCAATTGCGACAGCTGCTCATCTGATATGGGGTCGGACCCTGTCTCTTGAGTTTGATCTTGGAGTTCCATCATTTCGTTCTGTTTCAAAAAATAAGTTAATATTAGAATTTGAGAAAAAAAAATTAACATATATAATATTAATTATTTTATTTTAAAAAACTGAAACTTACATCGCAGCGTTCGGCTTCTTCATTTATCCATTTGTTCCTCTCATTGTAATGCGTCATACGGAAAAAATCTGGAAATGATTGCACCTCACATGTGCTACTCTGTTATAAACAGAAAATAAATTCAATATTTTTCCAGATTAGTAAAAACAATTAACTGTTCAATTTTACGTTAGGATATATTTACCTCAGAATGTTCGGCACGATGTTGGATAAATGGCTTCGAACCTCCACGGTGGTTAAAAAAACGCAAGTGACTTCGATTTTCCGAATTTGCGTGACATTTATCCTGCATTTACCAACACTGTAAGTACCGAAAACAAAAATAATTATAAATTTCCGTTTATTTCAAAATTTACCTCGTGTTTTTTGCTAGACCAAAGCTCACATAAGAATGTTCAATCTTGTTCCTCTATAAAATCAGGCTTGTGTTGTGGAGCATTTGAAGGTTCATGTTCGTCGAATATTGGTTTCAGGACTTTTGTTCTATAATCTTTATAACTTTTCCCCATGTGGTAGTCAATATATTGTTGGACATTCACTTGGGTCAGATCGAAGTCGAACCATTCCTACATGAAAATTCGAGTAAAAATAAGTATAAAATAAAAATGTTAAATAACAAACAATATCGAAAACTTACAAGTAGCGAAGGGAATAGCTGGTTCATTTTCGTCTCCCACGGTATCTTTCTCCAAGATACGTAGTTTGGGGAGCTTCATATCGAGCTGTAGCTCCTATGGCTGTATTAAACGCTGAATTATGTTGTCCGACTTGAGTGTGTCCATCATCTGATATCTCTATCCGGATACGGCCGTGAGCCTTAACGTACTTAGCCAACCCCAGGCCACGGGTGCGTCCTCGACCCTTCACTGTACTGGACTCACCTGTGCTAGCAGAGAAATCACCAGGGCCAGTTGCCCTTGCTGATGTAGATGGAGTCGCGGTAGCCCGTTTGCGATTGCCTGGTGCCATCTGCAAAAACCCGTCGCATTAGCGTCATCAAATTCCAAAATTCTTATACATATACATACATATCCATACAAGTCAATACAACTTAACAAAAGCGCTTATAACATCGAATGCTCACTTTCGTTTTCAAATTCATTCATTCATTTATTCATTTCACATATGCATTCATTATCCATATAATCTACGAGTTCCATCATACACGTACATACACACAGTCACACACTCAATGGGATACATATAACCAACCACGAAGCATATTTAACAACCAATACATCACAAGACACACAATCAAACAATACATACATATCACGACACACCAAACTCATCACACGACTTCTCATGCACACGCATAACCATAACAAACATTCCAAAACACATACTATACTATCACGCGTTTCCAGAGAGCTCACGTTCGAGTAGCATTCTATAACGCGTTCGAACGGATCAATTCCAGAGAGCTCACGTTCGAGTAGCGTTCTATAACGCGTTCGAACGGATCAATTCCAGTGAGCTCACGTTCGTATGGCGTTATTTAACGCGTTCGAATGGATCAATTCCAGTGAGCTCACGTTCGAGTAGCGTTCTTTAACGCGTTCGAACGGATCAATTCCTGTGAGCTCACGTTCGAGTAGCGTTCTTTAACGCGTTCGAACGGATCAATTCCAGTGAGCTCACGTTCGTATGGCGTTCTTTAACGCTTTCGAACGGATCAATTCCAGTGAGCTCACGTTCGTATGGCGTTCTTTAACGCGTTCGAACGTCTAAGGCAAAAAAGTGGGCGTTCGAATTACGTTTGAATACGCGTTCGAACGTTCTACGGTCTGCCGAAATCAAACCAAAATATTGGCTTCCCAAGCACCCCAAAACACACCAAAAACACACTCTATCATTTAGCCAGCATCAATATCCTCCTAAACATCTCTATTGACTCCTTATTAGGCACCATTCTTTCTTTATTCAAAATTAACCCACAATCATCATCATCATTCATCAACAATCATCATCATCATACATCAACAACCATAATATGTCATCATGCAAATTCATCATCATGCAAATTCATCATCAACTTCAACAATCATCATCATCAAAATTCATCAATCTTATTGACAACCATCACCATCATCAAAATTCATCAATCTTATTGACAACCATCACCATCATCATCATCATCAAATTAAAATAAAAAAGTGAGACTTACCTTAAATTCGTTGCAGTAGATGTCTAGAAGCCGAGAATGCAGAAGAAGAGAGTTAATGGAAGAAATTTGGTCGTTTGAGCCGAGAAGAAGAGGTCGCTGGGTTTAGGGATTTAAAAGACATTTAGCGTCGAATTAATTTGATTTTAGCGTCGAATAATTCGACGCCAAAAAATAGGCGGGTTATTTTTCCGGGAAATTTAATTTTATATCTAGCGTCGAAATATAATTTTCGACGCTAAATGACATACATTAGCGTCGACTAACAGTCGACGCTAAATGTCAGACATTTAGCGTCGAATATATTCGACGCTAATGTCTGTCATTTAGCGTCGAAAATTATATTTCGACGCTAGATGTGTACCATTAAAAATAATAAAAACAAATATGTGATAGTTATTCTATTAATAATTACGATAATATTTCAACCATATCTAAAGAGTAATTAAAATCAACAACCATACATTATAATCCAGAAAATTATTCATCAATCACAAAATACAGTAACTTCATTAATCACTATTGTCGTCGGTATTTGAGGATTCGTGACTGGAATCGAAGTCATCTTCAGTGTCAAATTGTTCTTCACTTGCTACTTCAACGCTCACTTCAGCATGAGGAATTATCTCAACGTCTGTACTAGCTCGAGTTAATGTGATATTTTCCGGAACGGTGACAGTTGGTCCATGATATATTTGTGCAGTATCTTCAAAGTTGCCGGAGACTTCTTCTGTTTCATCTGATATGTCAACTCTATCTTTCTCATGCGTGTCCCAGATGGCCCTATGTTGTAACTTTTCTACCACCATCCACCCAGTTCCTAACTTGGGATCAGATATGTACATCACTGAACGTGCTTGGGTACAAAAAATGTATGGATCATTCTTGTACCAAAAACGTTGAACATTAATTGACGTTAGATTATTACGAACTTGAATTCTCCTCTTTCTGGACTTTGTGTCAAACCACTTACAGTCGAATAGCACAATATGTCGTCTGGGTCGGTATATCAACTCAATGACCGACTGCATTACGCCGTAGAAGTCAATTAGATCTGAGCTGTGTTCTCCTTGGACTACAATTCCAGAATTTTGAGTCACATGAGTAACATCTCGCTGTTCGGTATGAAATCTAACTCCGTTGACAATGCATCCACTGTATTCATAAGCCTGCTTTTAAGGCCCATAAGCCAAAGAAACCAACGAGGATTGCGAGTCCAATTGACCATTTTGAACTTGGTTGTTAATCTGACAATGAGAGAAATATATGTGTTAATATAACAAACTGAAATGTTTAATGTTAGGATAAAAATAAATATAAAATATTCTAACTTACAGTTGTCTGAAACCATTTAGGAAATTCTTTTATGTGTGTTCCATCAACATTGTGGTCACCACGACATTGTAGCATTGTTAGATGTTGCCTACAATAAATTATCACGGTTAATGTATGGAAAAAATACAGTAGTTATGCACCAGAAAAACTTACGTTATATACGGTTGAACTTCATCACAATTACTCAATATAAACCAATGTGCACGTTCAACTTCCTGAAGGGATAGTAATTTGACACCTACTGCACCAAATGGTCTGCAATTTTGCCGGAACACTGTGATATCTTGGTTATTACTTGCATCTCCATCATAGTTTCGTGGTCGACGATTAAAATGAGTTTCAATATTCTGCATGTACATCGAACAAAATGTTATTGCTTCGTTTATTATAACAGCTTCAGCTATTGACCCTTCAGGGCGTGCCTTGTTTTTCACATACTGTTTGTAATCTCCCAAAGCCCTGCAGATAGAAATCACAAGTTTGCATTAATACTAATTCTATGCACATGAAAAAAGTTAAGAATTTTCTGATATAAAACTATATATATATATATATAGTACCTCTCAATGGGATACATCCATCTGTAATGGACAGGACCTCCCTTTCTAGCTTCAGCCGGTAAATGCACAGCCAAATGTACCATGACATCAAAAAAAACGGGTGGCAAAATTCGCTCCAGCTTGCATAGGAAGGAGAATCTCGAGAAGCACATGACAATCGTGACTCTTTAATCCCGTTATTGTATCATCTCTGACCCAACGCCCAATATTCGATGCATAATTATCAGGGAATTTAACCATTTTCAGCCAATCACATAATGATTTTCTCTCCGATTGATTGAGCACATAACTAGCAGGAGGCTTAATAAGACCTCGAGAGGTGACTTGTAAATGCAATTCACTGCGAATTCTAAGATCTTGTAGGTCCAATCTAACATTTACAGTGTCTTTTGTCTTACCCGGAATATTGAATAGTGTACCCACTAAACTCTCACAAAAGACACTGTAAATGCTAGATTGGACCTACAAGATCTTAGAATTCGCAGTGAATTATGTTTACAATTCGCAGTGATACACTATTCAAAAGCATAAACTAGATCATGGATTTTTAATCTAATATGCCCCTCCCACTAAATCATGCAATACTGTAATCCCAAAACAGAATACAAATATTTAATAATTAAATTAAATATAAATAGTGAAAGGTGGATCCCGTGAATATATTTCAGCTCACAACAGAGGCACGGTCTTGCCTACGTATATTCATCAGGTAGACAACTCATTTGTCAATCACTCAAAAGTGACTCCTAAGTATCTGGTCCTGGCCGTTTCTCGTTGTCGCTGCGAAGGCAGGCCCACAAGGAGACGTACCAAGGTAATACTCGTCAATGATAAACTCAAGTTACTTACGTAATCCTGACAGCTAGGGCACGTTCAGAATTCCGCTTTTACTTGAATTTATCTAGTATCAGATATACATCCGGTATAAATAAATCTTTATCGGCTACACCCTCACAGCAGAGGCACGGTCTCGGATGTAGTCACAAAGAAGTATTCATAAACCGTATTGACAAGACGGACCATATAACATGCATCAAATACATAATTACATTTAAACCTTATTATTAGGGATTTTCCGCTAAGTGTCATACACCCTAAATCTAACCAGTTTAGATCCTAATAAGCATGCACAAAATCAAGAAAACATGATTAAACATTGATTCAATGAAGGCTAATCATATTAGGTGGCCTAGAATCAGACTCGCTCTGATACCATTTTGAAGGGGTTATTTAGGGGTGAATCCGGTAACGCAGCGGAAGCGGTGAAAATCCGATTTTCAGATTTCAAAACTTTTTCTCGGATAAATTAAATAAACATATTTATTTAATATTCCAATATTCAAATAATGAAATAAAATTTCAAATGAATCATATTCAAGTGAAATTACCAAATTACCCTTATATGGTATTTTGTCCATTTTAGTCCGAAATTGATCCAATCAATTTTGAATGATTCTAAATCATTTCTAAGATGAACTTAGCATGTTCAAAACATCAAAACACCAAAAGCCACAAAATCCCCAAAATTCCATGCCATTGCCGTGAGCACCATTTGGTGTCCAATTTGTGCATTTTGCACTTTCATGCTTCAAGACACATCCAAATGATATCCAATCAACATGAAACTTTATATGCATCATATACACACATAAATACACAACATATATGAAAACCCCCAAATTTGGAATTAGTTAAAAACCCTAATTTTTCAATTTCCTCAAATTGGACAAATTAGACCAAATACATTAAATCAATTACTTCAATCATCATTCTTCCATCCAATTCAAGTCTCAACACAATGAAACAACTCAAGATCAAATCTAGGTCATTTAAGAGTGGGTCAACAACTCTAGAATAGCAACATGGTTTCAAAAACCTTGAAAGAATGTTTACAACTACACTAGTTACAAACTTCCATCATCATACATGCTTTACAATTTCACCAAAGCTTCCATCAACAAAAACCACAAAGAACAAAGAAATAAATAACCTAAAGATATCATATATTGAAGCCTAGATCCTAAGGAACAATTTCCTTACTAATAGTAAGTTGGAAAAAACTTACTAAAATCAAGCTTCCTTTGGATTTTCTTTCTTTCTCAAGCTTTCTTTAAGTTCCTTCAATGGTGTTTTGCTTTTGTGAAATGTGTATTAGGTTAAACTAAATGAAAAGCAAATGAAAATAATTTATACTTGTCAAATTTTAGCCTTGGCCGAAATTCACAAGCATAAAATTCAAGTTTTTTATTTCAATTTTCATTTCAAATGCATTTGGTCAACTTGCATAAATATCTTATAAACTACTTTATTAGATATTTATTTTGGTCAACAAATGCAACTAATGTCATTTACTTTAATTATCCTAATGTAAGATATTTATATTTTAATTAATTTAATAATTTAACAATTAATTAATTAATTAATTAATCAAATACAAAATATTAAATATATGTATAATATTTACATTAAATATTAAAAACATATATTCATTTAGGAAATAAGTCAAATAACTCATTTTGACTATTAATTCATGTGTATTTAAATTAATCGAGTATTAAATGTAAATACACAATAATTAAGGAAATGACTATCTAGTCTCTTTAGCATGTATCTTGCGTTTAACCATTAAACGACTTTATAAATAATCAATATTATTTATTTATGTGCTCTAGTGCTCAACGAGTATGTTTCATTATTGAGACTCTCTAGGTTCAGGTATATCCGTCACAAAATCTAATTTCGTGTCCATAATCTATCCACCCGTAGATTATGACGATCACGGATAATCTCGCTGAACCATACAGGTCGAGGTCATCGCAAATGTATAATTCCTCCGTCACAGGTATCCGGATAAATCCAGAGATATAGATGTAAACGTCAAATCTCTATCGGGATTATCCAGTCGACTATTCTATTAGCAATCTCAAAAAGAATGTTTAGAACTAGCTTCTAAACTTACCACGGGCCCATGGTTTTATCTGATTGCTAATCATATGGACTACCTATGCTCTGGTACACAGAACTGACGGATCCTATCTTGATACACATAGGACACCCTGAGGATCTATCTACACCCAACGAACAGGCGGAGGTCTGATCTTAATAGACCGGTGACGTGACTGCCGTCTAAGTGTAGAAGATGTCTCATGTGCCCACAATGGCATCTCAAGTCTAAGAATCACAAGTGCTACTCAACCCAAGAAGATTCTTATTGACGCTGGTGTACCATCCATTAAGAATCTTCGGTGAGTCATTCAGTGTTTATCCACTATAAACACCTACACGTCTATACTATTCTCCAAGACTTATGGTTCATTGAGAAACCATTGGAATCATATATTCCAGTATACGACATGTACTGGTCTCAACGGGTTTACTACACTGACCAAGTAGTGTAAACCTTGACCATGAACTGTCTGAGAATGACAACGTCATGATACGACTCAATGTCCGTTGCGACGCTTTTGCAACTGTATCATGACTAATCATTCTAGGGTCATTACGTCATTACCATATAAAAGATTAGATTATATTATAGAAACTGCATATATTATTACTGATAATAACGTTTTACAGAAGTATTTAACAAAAATACAACCGGGAATTGGCGCTCTGAGCACCAACCCCTACATGAACTTCATCTAACCGCTTCCTTTTCCTATTCAAACAATTTACACATGGACAACGAACACGACCTTCAGCATCAATGTGTTGCTTTGCGACTTCCATAAACTCATACACTCCATTACGATATTCAACACTCAATCTATCCAGAGAGCTCATCCAATTTCTATCCATTTCAGCAGAATACCTAAATATAATAATATAATTATTAGATATCATATTACAATAATCAACATTACTAATTCATTAATACTTTATTTAGCATATATATATATATATATATATATATATATATATATTTGGTTGATAAATTAATTAAATAGTTTACAGAAAAATTCTATTTTGTTAATTAATATACTTACTCTACATATATGAATCATAAATCACTAACAAACAGCATATAAACAACATATATAATCATAAAAATTGAAAATAATAAAGAAATATGAAAGAAGATTTACCTTTTCGGAAATTGATTACAATATTATTGAATATTTTTAGGAGAGTTGTGAGGCTGTAGAGGAGAAATTCTCAGATTTCAGAGGATGAAAATGAAGAGAATGAGAGAAAAAATAGATGGGGAGAAGGGTTGGTGACCTTCTATATTTTAATCTATCTTTAGCGTCGAATCTGACAATTCGGCGCTAATTGTTGTAGTTTTTAGCGTCGCAATAAATAATTCGACGCTAAATGTCTGGTTTTTGGGGTCGATTTAAATTTAGACGCTAAAGATTCAAGGATTGTCGGTGGAAACTTCATAAGCCTTTAGCGACGATAAATAGTCGACGCTAAATGTTGGTTTTTGGCGTCGACACCGAGTTTGGACGCTAAAAGCTTAATATTTGGCGCCAAAAAGCATTGCAATAGTAAAATTATTTAGCGTCGAATGATAGTAATAATTTTAGCGTCGAAAATGCTTATCGACGCCAAAAAATGAATATTTGGCGTCGAAACTTTTTTCCGTCGCTAAAAATATGACATGTAGCATCGAAAATGATATTCGACGCTAAAAGTGAGTTTTGGCGTCGAATTTTATTGCGACGCTAAATGTTTAGACGCTAAAAGCCATAATTCTTGTAGTGAGAATTGGCCAAGGAAATAATGCCAATATATATGTGCAAGGCTTGAAAACTTCCAAGTGAGAAAAAAACAAGATGCTAAATAGAGATGGCAATTTCTCACATTTCTATCTCGTCCTAATCGAACTCTGTTCCACTTGAGATGAGATTTGAGATATATTTTTATGTCAAATTTAAAAAATGAGATGGAACGGAATAAAAAAATAATCTCAAAAACTGAAACGAGATGGATAGGACAATGAAATGAAATTTAATGAAATGAGAAACGATATAGAATTAACGAGACATATAATAAAATTGAGATAAATTTACGTCATGATTTTACAAATAAAACGAATTCAATATTAAAAAATCATGTCTCGTACTATCTCATCCCATTATCAACCCAAGTACAAAAGATTACATCGAAAAACCACTAGCTTGAAAATGAATTAAAAGGAGACTTGATTTCTTCTTAAAAGTTCAATTTCTTTCGTGCCAAGATTTCTCCAATTTCTCCACTAACAAAAAGTGATTGCTTTCGTATTTTAATTAAATTTATAATAATGTTCAAAAGCAAAGAAATTGCACGTTGTCTGGCACACGGTGAAAATATATAGCCCATAATATTGATTTAAATGATTAAAATTTAATTTTCATAAAATTTGTAGGTTTTTTTTTAATTTTAACAGGGATAAAGTAAAATTCTCTTATTATAAATTAGATTTTTTTATATTAATTTATATAAAATATTTTTAATATATATGCAGACAATATTTCTCTTAAATATTTTATTATTTAAGAGAAAAATTGCTTTGTCCGTTCGGACACCAATTCAAGTGCCTGTTTCGGAGAAAGTAGCATGGATGATTGTTTAATAACTGACAAGGACATAGGCTTTTATATAAACACATTATTTTTTTTTTTTTTTTTTTTTTTTTTGGAAACGATGGAAACCCCGCCACCAAACCACTCATTCTGGGCCGCGGCGCAGGTAAAACCACCGGCTATCCCAGGCTCTTACAAGAAGTAAAACCATAAGCTTTTATATAAACACATGCTAATGCTACAAATCTCTATTAGAGATTTGAAACCTGTAATTTAGATTTACATGACGATCAAAAATGAGTTCGTAGATCATAATTTAATTAATAAAAATAAAATGAGATGTACACGATGAGGAAAAAAAAAAGAAGTTATTTTAACGATCTTTTGTAATTTTAATTTCTAAATCGATGTTTATTTTGATAATTTAAGTTAATATTTCCAATAAAAAAAATTTTGAGTTGAGAAGTCACAAAATTACATAATAATGGTTCAATTTCTATAATCGATCATATGCGTGATTATTATATAATTTTGGGAATGTAATCATATGAATGAATTTACATGCATGGCATGCAAAAGCAAATTGGATTATTCATATTGATTATGTTGTTAGGGTTGTAGCTCGACGCGTCAATTTCTCTTATATTTTTTTTAATAAATAAATGTATATATAATATTTTGTTATTAATAAAATTTACAATTTCTACTATATACTTTCTTTTATATGGTAAATGCGTAAAATAACTTATAATGATTTAGTTATATTGTAATTGTAAAAGCATCGTAACTGACATTGAAAAATATTATAACAGTATAGTAGGCACTGCATTTTTACACATAAGTCCATATGATGAGTCTCATTTTGGAGACACTACCTTTTAAGTCACGGAGGTCACGGGAAACGGACATCGGAAGGAGAAATTCAGAATAAACAAGGTTTTCACTGTTTTCGTTAGTGCTGCGTTCGTGTTTACGTTCGAACATCAAAACGGATTGCGGGCGTTCGTGCCGCGTTCGAGGAAGCGTTCGAACGGTGTCGGTAATTCTGGTTTTGCTGTTAGCCTCACATCCAGCCCAATTAGCCCCCCAAAGCCCATAAAACACATCCCAATTTAAATAAATAAATATTAATTAAAACATTAACTAAATAAGATAATAATTAAATTAATTAAATAATTAAATAAAACATATACCAAACATAAAATAAACAATTACCAACTTAAACTAAAATCATGCATAAATTAAACAAATCACATACTAAATCAAAATATAATCATGCCAAGTTAAAATCAATCAACCAATATATTATTCCTAACTTAAAATATTGTATTCCTAAACCAAGCCAATCAAATATTCAACCTTCCCTATCTAGCCAAGATTTGTCCCCCCCTCAATCTTTGACTTCCCTTAACCAAACCAAATCAAATCCCTCTTTAATTAGCCAAATCCCTTTCCTTGTCAAGCCTAACCCTTTGCCTATAAAAAGAAACATTCACCAACCTTCTCAACCCTAGTCCCTAGTCCCTAGTCCCTAGTCCCTAGCTCATACACAACACACATAAAAATTACAGGAAGAACACACCCAAAAAGAGTAAGCAAAAGATAAAGAGGAGACGGCAGCGAAACCACAAGGAAACAGTAGCAAAAGACGGAGAACGACGACTCAAAACAGTAAGACAACGAACGAGAACAGTGAACCAGTGAACCGGGAGAGTTGCGGAGCATCCACCCTTCCGACGATCGTGTACCGTACATCCGAGAGGTGATTTAAAAGGTTAGACCTGAGGGTACCTTTTCATTAGTTTATATTCGTTTTTGTTATTATTATTGAATTCTATTCGCATGAGAGTCGTTTATGGATGCATGTTGTGGCTTGAATGAAATGGAAGAGTGTCGTCTCTTGTGGTATATAGGATGGAAACCCAGACGTAAATTCCGTAGCCGAATCCGAATGGACGGTAGTGCGGTCTGTACTTGGGATACAACTCCACGTACCACTTGAGTAAACGGCACCTTCTCTTGTTTTGTGTTGCTTTTATTTATTTATTTTTCGTCACTTAAATTCTGCATGTTGCTTATTTATGCATGACTCAATCGAGCGCATGGGCTTAGTAAGTGGAATGAAAGATCCCCTATGGGGAGGGGTTAAAGCCCTTTACCACGATGCTTTGCCGCGCCGGTTGATGTGTGTTCGGTTGGATGCAAGACACGTTCAATCGGACATACTTAGAATAATATGATTGTCTTTATGTTTGTATGCATGATGTGATGTGACGCGCATGGGCTTAGTATGTTGGTCTAAAGGTCCTCTCTTTGAGAGATCAAGAGCCCCAAAAGGCCACCTTTACGGCAGTACTTCGCCGCGCCCCTTTATTTTGTTGTTTATGTATTGCGTCCCATTTCATTTATCAGGTCTGTTCCGTTCGAACGCGTTTACGAACGCAACTCGAACGCGCATGCATTTTTGCCTTATCATGCATCAGGTCTCATTTCCGTTTGAACGCGTTCACGAACGCCATACAAACGTGAGCATTCTGTTTCATTTCC
Organism: Zanthoxylum bungeanum; assembly: GCA_019454045.1. Classification (NCBI taxonomy): domain Eukaryota; kingdom Viridiplantae; phylum Streptophyta; class Magnoliopsida; order Sapindales; family Rutaceae; genus Zanthoxylum; species Zanthoxylum bungeanum. The sequence continues at coordinate 4,976 of SKCR01038212.1, read as the reverse complement.
GTTCGAACGCGTTATCAAACGACATACGAACGCGAGCATTCTGTTTCATTTCCGTTCGAACGCGTTATCAAACGTCATACGAACACGAACCTTCTGTTTACCATTCGAACGCGTTTACGAACGCTACACGAACGCGCACACACTGAACTGAGTCTGTCTTATCATATTCATGCATAATTGCCTCTTGGTTGATCTTTCTTGTGTTATATAGCCAACCGTATTATTTGTATTCCTGCATTTATCCATTCTATGTGTTCTTGGGATTGTATTCAAGCATGATTAGGCTGTTAGCATGATATTTGGTTAATAGGTTCATGAGATAGTACTCAAGCATGATTATGTTGTTCTTAGTTTTCCATATCATAAGATTGAAATATGTTCATGAGATTGCCATGTGATGTTGCATGTTGTGATGAACTTGTTGATGTATGCATATGAATTTAGAAGCATGATATTTTTGGAAATAAATGTTATTTAAGCCTGGTTAAATTATTACATAAATCCTTTTATTACAAGTGACATAAGTAATGGACCATTCCGAACCCAACGGTTTGAGGTCTTCCCTTGCGAGGGGTGAGTGCGGCCTTAAATCTTATTTTCCCGGTTCACACCGGGTGGTGACTCCATTACTCTCCGGTTTAGTCCCCCGTGGCTACTCCGTACTCCCAACTAGGCCGCGAGCCTAGGACAGAAAGCGTCGTCCAGTTCCTGTGTTCCCGCAGTCTGGCGACTCCACTGGGGATAGAGAATTGGCCCCGAAATATTGTCTTGTGATGTTTGGATTTATGTTTTAATTGACCGTGTCTATAGTGGATAAAGTGAGGGTTTAATCAAAGGCATTTTAAGGCTAGGTAATGGTTTGGTGTCTTCCTTCATTCACTACCTTTCTAGAAGGAAAAGCTGTGAAGGCACCTAGATAGCCATTTACTTGTAGCCTATTGTGATGGACTAATTTGGAGGACTCGTTGTTTATTCCTGACAACAAGCGATAAGAGCCTAAGAGGCTTGGGTATTTAAGTGAGCCTCGCTCCACCTTCCCTCTGGGGGATCTAAAACGGGAAATCCATTTGACAGTCCGTCACACACCATAGCTCATTGGCACGTACCTTAGTGTATAAAAAAGGGTGCGCTCACTTGGTTGCTCGAACCCTTGAGTGGGGAGACCTAGTTGTGGGCCATCCTTCGCCGGTGAGAGCCTTTGTCTATACTCTTGCTAACCCACCCATAGACCGGGTTGGCTAAAGTAACAATTATTTCCTTGAGTATGTGCTTGTGGACCATCCTCATTTGGATGCAGTTGGACTATTGTCAGAAATGCGGGCTTGCTGGGCCATTTAAACTGGGACAAGTTCGTACCTTATGACTATTAGGCCCAAAGCTTCTGAAATGTCGATGGGCCACTTTGTAAAAATTATTATGTCATGTTTGCATCATCTTTCTTCTATGCTTGTGTTTGGGAACATCGTCGTTTGGATCCAGTTGGACCATTTGTCATGGGATATGGGCTTGTTGGGCCATTTAAACTGGGACAAGAACGTATTTCATGACTATTGGGCCAAAGGCTTCTAAATGATTGATGGGCCACTTTGTGATTGTGTTCGGAACGTTACCATTCGGATTTAGTTGGGCTCCTTGCCATGAGATGTGAACTCGTTGGGCCATTTAAACTGGGACGAGTTCACTCCTATGACAGTTAGCCCAAAAGCTTCTGAAATGATGATGGGCCGATTTGTGTGAGAATTTTAATGAGTTGATATATTCCTTGTATCATATGCATCTCATGCACCCCATGCATACATACATCATGTTAACCCTTGTGTTCTGAAAGCCATCATAGATACATGTTGGTTAGGGAAGAGGACAGACTTGTCAAAAGACCAAGCAGCCACCAGGAGTACCGGCAAAAGACATAACCCAACGGGATAGGAAACCCAATCATTCATGCATGCATACACGTAACATATTCGCATCCTTTTTGTGTTTGTTCTGTTTTGTAATAACAGATTTCAAAGGAGGAAAAGAGAAAGCGTCAAATGCAAGCCAACCAGAAGCAGTAACAGTACAATAGCAGAGTTTCGGGAATGAATCATAGGGCCGAGGCCCACGTCGTCTGAATTTGGAATGAATCCCAGGGGCGAGGCCCACATCAGCATCAGTCTGGGGGCGAGGCCCACATCAGCATCAGTCTGGGGGCGAGGCCCATGTCAGTAGCAGTTGGGGCCGAGGCCCACTTCAGCATCAGTTTTGGGGATGAGTCCCAGGGTCAAGGCCCACATCACTATCAGTTTTGGGGATGAGTCCCAGGGCCGAGGCCCACATCAGTATCAGTCTGGGGGCGAGGCCCATATCAGTATCAGTCTGGGGGCGAGGCCCATATCAGTATCAGTCTGGGGGCGAGGCCCATATCAGCAGTATCAGTCTTGGGGCGAGGCCCATATCAGTATCAGTCTTGGGGCGAGGCCCATATCAGTATCAGTCTGGGGGCGAGGCCCATATCAGTATCAGTCTTGGGGCGAGGCCCATATCAATATCAGTCTGGGGGCGAGGCCCATATCAGCAGTATCAGTCTTGGGGCGAGGCCCATATCAGTATCAGTCTTGGGGCGAGGCCCATATCAGTATCAGTCTGGGGGCGAGGCCCATATCAGCTGTATCAGTCTGGGGGCGAGGCCCATATCAATATCAGTTTAGGGCGAAGCCCACATCATTCTGCTGCCGAGGCCCACATCAGCAGAATTTTGGAATGAATCCCAGGGTCGAGGCCCACATCAGCAGAATTTTGGAATGGATACAGGGAATGAATCCCAGGGCCGAGGCCCACATCAGCAGAATTTTGGAATGAATCCAGGGAATGAATCCCAGGGCCGAGGCCCACATCAGCAGAATTTTGGAATGAATCCAGGGAATGAATCCCAGGGCCGAGGCCCGCATCAACAGAATTTTGGAATGAATCCGAGGGTCGAGGCCCACATCAGCATCAATCTGGGGGCGAGGCCCATGTCAGTAGCAGTTGGGGCCGAGGCCCACTTCAGCAATCAGTTTTGGGGATGAGTCCCAGGGTCGAGGCCCACATCAAACACAGCTCGGGATGAATCCCGAGGGTCGAGGCCCACATCAGCATCAATCTGGGGGCGAGGCCCATGTCAGTAGCAGTTGGGGCCGAGGCCCACTTCAACATCAGTTTTGGGGATGAGTCCCAGGGTCGAGGCCCACATCAAACACAGTTTGGGAATGAGTCCCAGGGTCGAGGCCCACATTACATCAGTATCAGCATTGCCGGGTATGGCATTCTGGGGGCGAGGCCCATATTACATCAGATCAGTTCTGCCGAGAATGGCACTCCGAGAATGGAGATATAGTCCGGGAATGGGCAGTTCAAGATGAACAAGTCGGAAATGACACTCCGAGAATGGAGATATAGTCGGGAATGGACAGTTCAAGAATGAACAAGCCGAGAATGGCAATCCAAGAATGGAGCAGAGTTCAAAAATGAACAAGTCGGAAATGACACTCCGAGAATGGAGATATGGTCCGGGAATGGACAGTTCAAGAATGAACAAGCCGGGAATGGCGCTCCAAGAATGGAAGCACGGTTCGGGAATGAACCACCTCACAGTAACGGTTCGGGAATGAACCACCTTACAGTAACGGTCCGGGAATGGACCGCCTTACAGTAACAGTTCGGGAATGGACACCTTACAGTAACGGTTCGGGAATGAACCACCTCACGATAACAGTTCAGGAATGAACAACTTACAACACAGTTCGGGAATAAAGCCCACATTCAGTACAGTTCAGGAAGAAAGCCTACAAACTCGGGAATAAAGCCCACATTCAGTACAGTTCGGGAATAAAGCCCACAGTCCAAACAATAGGGGAATAGAGCCCTATCTCTCAACAGTTCGGGAATAAAGCCCAGGGGAATAAAGCCTCATATCAACATAGTTTGAGAACAAAGCTCAAGGGGAAGAAAGCCTCATATCAGTATAGTTTGAGAACAAAGCTCAAGGGAAAGAAAGCCACATGTCAGTACAGTTCGGGAATAAAGCTCGGGAGGAATAAAGCCTCATCTCAACACAGTTCGAGAATGAACAAGCCGGGAATGGCAATCCAAGAATGGAGCAGAGTTCAAGAATGAACAAGCCGGGAATGACACTTCAAGAATGGAAGCACGGTTCGGGAATGGACAAACTTACAGTAACAGTTCGGGAATGGACACCTTACGGTAACGGTTCGGGAATGGACCACATCACAACACGGTTCAGGAATGAACGAGGGGTCGCAGCACCTCACCACCAAATCAACTCAACTCAACACATGGTCAGTCAAGCGGCAGCTGGCGAGCCAGGTAAATGAAAATGCATTGCATAAACTTTGATAGGATTGTCACTGTTGCACATTACACAAGTCCCATCAAAGTAGGGGCGACTGTAGGCACTGCATTTTTACATATAAGTCCCTATGATGAGTCTCATTTTGGAGACACTACCTTTTAAGTCACGGAGGTCACGGGAAACGGACATCGGAAGGGGAAATTCAGAATAAACAAGGTTCACTGTTTTCATTAGTGCTGCGTTCGTGTTTACGTTCGAACATCAAAACGGATTGCGGGCGTTCGTGCCGCGTTCGAGGAAGCGTTCGAACGGTGTCGGTAATTCTGGTTTTGCTGCTAGCCTCACATCCAGCCCAATTAGCCCCCCAAAGCCCATAAAACACATCCCAATTTAAATAAATAAATATTAATTAAAACATTAACTAAATAAGATAATAATTAAATTAATTAAATAATTAATAATTAAATAAAACATATACCAAACATAAAATAAACAATTACCAACTTAAACTAAAATCATGCCTAAATTAAACAAATCACATACTAAATCAAAATATAATCATGCCAAGTTAAAATCAATCAACCAATATATTATTCCTAACTTAAAATATTGTATTCCTAAACCAAGCCAATCAAATATTACC